>JAMPIV010009586.1:462500-547369 GCA_024509875.1 Oreohelix idahoensis
TCAAATCATATGGCCTCGAACAGGTACCAGGGTTGAACAACAACGTGACTGGCTCACTTCAGTTTCACACCCAGAAACTCTGGAAGTAGAGGATTAATTTCCCCTCAAAATAATATTCTGACCTATCTCCATTTGTAACAGTTTTGCAGATATCAACCAATCAAAAATCAGAACATAATACATAAATAATTATTTTCCCCCTCGGGTAGTGTGCTCTATTATCATTAAATATCTCAAACATATTTTTTTTTTTTTTTTTTTTTTTTCCTAGTCCTAATACAATATTATAATTTCATAAATACATTCAGGTAATAACATGGATTACATAAAGATGGCCAGTGATTTTCTGGCTATACTTAAACATTATTCATTAAAGTCTTTTCCCTTATTAATCTCTCTTTATCCCAACTTTTAAGTAAAACTGCAAGGATTTTATTAAGTTCTTTCCCCACAATGATAATATCTTTCTTAGCAACTCGGTGAAACAATACAAAGTTTGATGTTAACTTTACTCTTTATATAAATTTATATGTTCTTTTATCTCCCAAAGTACAAGCAAAGCTGTAGGGCTTTTACATGAAGCTATAAGATTATCTAACCCCATTTAATGAGTGTACGTAACATGTTGAAATGGCACTTGTACGACTGGGACTCTCCCCTTCAAATATTCATTCATAATCAATATGGCAAACACATTTTCAAATACAATAATAATTATATAAATGTTGGTCTTACCGAAATATCGAATTTTTTCACTATGTAAGTTAATTACAGGCCATAAATGGTCACACAAGATCTCCTGCTGAATAACAGAACAGCGAAGGCATCTGATCACACTTGTCTGTAAACGTTATTAACTTTACATGTGAAAGTTTAAATTGAAAGTGGCAAGGAACGCTCGTCTTTCTGAGTATTTATTTCACTTTCTTAGTTATGCTCAGCAACCAATCAGGTGACTTCCGTTCCTACGCGTCTATTTTCAAAAGTTAACCTACAATTTTCAAATCAGGAGACACCCCTTTCTATTGCCTCAATATGGCTAGCTTCAGTAAAGAAATCCCAGGCACGTCTTTATATGTCTTCATTCTACCATATCGCTAGTATTATCTAAGTCATGTTAATCCAGAATGAAAATATTTACTTATTCTACCGTTTTGTCATCTAATGCATAAGGTTTCACACTTCTAGCTATTATTTTTACCCTTTTCGTCTTTCCTTTATATTTATTCAAATAACATATCTTTCTTTCTACAGTAGGCTAAAATATTTAGACTAACGCATATTATATATTTAACAACTAATTAGTAGCATTTTAATCTTCATTTCTAGTCTTTATTTTTCCTATCGCTCGTTTAGGCCATTTAGTTTCAGTTTAGAAATTCAAACAGGGTCTATGCATTTCCCCCGTTCTCTCCCTTGTCTTTTCCAAGAAATACACGATTTCTAACTACACTAACTTTCACGCATGCATTTTGGGTAAGGCTTGCAAGTCTGTAACGTCACATTGGCATTTTCAACTATCGGCGTTTTACGCGTTAACCCTTTAGGAACCGAGAAATAAAACTAGTCTTTTGGTGGTGTGGTAATACCTATGTTATTTTATACCTACAAACTACTAGATGCTATATTTTGATCGGTGAAATATCGGATATCATCACACATCTCCCCACTTAAGAACATGCTTGTAAAGCGAGTTCAAAATCCGAGATTCACATAGATCAAATTAACTTATTTGGCCTTATGACTCCCCTGAGTTTCTTCCAAAGGATGTCTACTCAGAAAATCCGCTCCCACATTCAGCGAACCGGGTATGTACTCAATGGAAAACGAATAAGGTTGGATTAGTAACGACCACCTTAATAATCGGGCGTTTTCATGCTTAGCCTGTGATAAAAATACGAGGGGCTGATGATCCGTTTGGACCACAAATGTTCTACCATAAAGATAGATCTGGAACTTTTTTATAGCCCAGATTAAAGCTAGACATTCTTTCTCACTTGTTGAGTAGTTTTGCTCCGCTTTATTCAGCTTGCGGCTAGCATAAGCGACTGGGTTCAGCTCCCCCTTTTTTGAATTGGACCGTTGCAACAATGTAGCCCCTAATCCTACGTTGCTAGCGTCCGTTCTTACCACAAATTCCTGAGTCAAATCAGGCAATTTCAAAATAGGCTTGCTAGTGAGTTTCTCCTTTAACTCTTGATACGCCGATTCACATTGAGCAGACCACACAATTTTATCTGGATTTCCTTTGCGAGTTAAATCCGTTAGAGGAGCACATATAGAGTTAAAATTTTTTATGTACTTCTGATAAAATCCACATAGCGACACAAACGATCTCACGTCCTTCTTGGTCTGTGGTCTAGGTGCCCTCTGTAATTTCTCCAGGTTCTTGGGGTCAGGGGTCATGTTACCCTGATATATCGTATGTCCCAAGAACTCCAACTCTTTACAACCAATATAGCATTTGGTTGGTCTCGCAGTCAAATTTGCCTCTCTGAGCCTATCAAATAGCATCGTCAAAGAGTTAATGTGTTCCTCAAATGTTTCTGTGGCAATGAGGATGTCATCCATGAAATTCGTTATACATGGATTTTTTAGTGGATCCAACAATTTTCTCATCATTCTTGAGAACACACTCGGAGCATTTTTCAACCCAAACGGCAACATGTTGAATTCATAATGTCCATCCGAGGTGCTAAATGCTAAATAAGATCTGACCTCAGGCTTTACTGGAATTTGATAATAGCCCTTGCTAAGATCCACCTTAGAAAAATATTTTGCCTTATTCAGCCTGGCAAACAGCTGATTTGGGTCAGGTAATGGATCCACCTGATTCTCTGTGACAGCATTCAGTTTTCTGTAATCTATACACAGACGATATTCCCCAGAGGGTTTCCTCAGCAAAACCACACTGGAGCTGTAAGGAGATTCACTGTGAGAGATAATCCCTTCTTTTAACAAATAATCTATCTCCTTCTTCAATGCTTGTTCCTTAGCGAACGGAATCGTATAGGCCCTCATACAGATAGGTGTTGGGTCTATTAATTGCATATCATACTCCAACAAATGGGTGTGCCCCGGTTTATCCGTTAACACATCTGTATGTTCTGTTAGAACCTTTTGAACCTGTTCCCTCTGTTTCTTAGTCAGGTGCTTACTGACTTTCACCTGTACAGGTGTTTCACATGGTTTTAAGGGGTATTCCTGCGAGGTGAGTGGTTCATTTTTCATTTGGGTTGCAATGGACAAGGCCAGTAAAGGTGTCCCTTCCTGGTTTTCTCTCTCGAGATACTTCTTTAGGAGGTTTACATGATATATTTTCTCCTTTCCTTTCTTGTCTATTTTATAATTGGTTCTAGATATCTTTTCTAGAACGGTGTATGGACCTTGCCATCCAATTTGCAACTTGTTACTACTGGCGGGAAGTAAAAGAAGCACCTTCTCTCCCACATGTAATTCTCTATCTTTCGCTTTCTTATTAAAGTATGCAGCATGTTTCTTCCTGGCTTGTCTGAGGTTATCATTTGCAAGTTTCCAGCCAGTTTTTAGACGAGTGGTCAGTTCGTTCACATACGCATATGATGAGGTAACAGTCTCTTCTGCCTTCTCATCGGTCCACGTCCTCAATAGGGCTTCCAATGGACCTTTTATTGGCCTCCCAAATAACAGGGTTGCGGGTGCCATCCCGGTTGAACTGTGTGGAACTTCCCGGTACGCAAACAACGCAGCGGGCAAAAATTGGTCCCACGTATCAATTTTTTCATGGGCCAGCTTTCTCAGGATGGAAATGAGAGTCCCATTGAACCTCTCCACCTGGCCGTTCCCTTGGGGGTGATACGGACTACAATGAAAATGCTTGGCCTGGAAGATCCTAAATACCTCTTCTGTTAGTCTCCCCTTGAACTGTGAGCCGTTATCAGTCAAGATTTGGTGAGGGAAACCTAACCTCGTGAATATTGTGAGTAATGCCTCTGCCACATGCTTCGAATCAATTGATGACAGGGCTACCGCCTCTCCCCACATGGAACATGTGTCCACCAGAGTCAGAATGTAACTGTTCCTCCTCTTTGTCCGAGTGAGAGGTCCCACAATGTCCACCGCAACTCTCTCAAAAGGTGTTCCCACTATGGGCATTTCCCCTAGAGTTGCTGGGGCAGTCCAATGCTTTGGAGCTACCCGTTGGCATTCTGGACATGATTTTACATATCTTTTTATATCCTCAGTTATTCCTGGCCAGAAATAATGACAAGCTATGCGCTGACCTGTAGCGCTGATCCCCATATGACCACTGAAGGGAATAGCATGTCCTAATTCCATCACCTTCTCCCTATATGCCTTGGGAAGGACCAGCTGTCCGTGACCATTGGATCCAGTTCCAGCCTTCCTATATAACAATTTATTTTTCATATAATATTCTCCTTTGTTTGGAGGTGTATGGCATTTAGGTAATTTTTTATAACACAGCTTGAGTGACCTATCTTCAGCTTGTGCCTTCCTCATCTCCTCTGGATGAGTATTTATAGGTTCATCTTCCTCCTTCCTTGACTGTGACCTGGTCTGCACTGTTGCCATAATCACAGGTCTCTTGGGATTCCCCAAGAAGACATAACGACATCCCAATATTAGAGGGTATATGGGTTCGTTTATAACTGCTGCTTTGATGATCCCTTCCACATAACGAGTTTTCACCTCTATCCTAGCTACGGGAAGTGTCATGGTTGCTATATCCTTAGTCGCCCCTTGTATCTCCACTGTCTCTGTGGTATACTGATCTGGGTTCACTAGGTGCGAACTGACGACTGAATCATAATCTAGACCTGTATCATAAAGGCACCTTATGGTGACCCCATTACATACAACGTCCTCACATACTGGGGGGTGATAGGGCTCATGTGGCTTAATAGGTTTTGCCTTTACTCCCTTGTTCCCAGTTTTCATTGCAGCAAAGGTGGAAGGTTTTCTTTTACAGTCATGGGTGTCATGGCCATCCCTCTTACACCATTTACAATATTTCTTTCCCTGGTTAACAGGTTTTCTTTCATTATATTGAGGGTTTCTGTCACGTTGTTCGTACCTGGACCTATCATAATATGGTTTATTCTTGTTAAACTTATCTCTATTGTCATATTTGTTCTGAGGTTGAATTTGGGGACCCTTATTATGATCTATATGTTTCTTCTTTGCTCCTGCCAACTCTGACTGGGCTGCTAGATATCTCTCAGCTACATTTAAAATATCCACCAGTCTCTCTGCACCCTGTTCTGTGAGAAATTTTCTCAAGTCTGGAGCCATGGACTCTCTAACCTGCTCCATCATAACCATTTCCTTTAAATCTTGGGTTTTCCCCAGAGCAGTCCATTTCTCCAAATAGGTCTCTAGTCGGGCCGAGAACTGGTGGTAGGTCTCCCCTGTGAGTAATTTAGCCTGTCTAAATTTCTTCCTATAAAATTCACAGTTTTTCTCGTATCTGACCAATAGTGCATGTTTAAGAATGTCATAATCGTCTTGGTCATCTTTACTGAGCTTGGAAAATACTTCATAAGAATTTCCCCTAAGTCCCTGGGATACTTTAAGGCTCCACTTATCCTTCTCCAACCCATATGTTGTAGCTAAACTTTCAAAACGGCTAAGGAAGGACTCAATATCATCGTCTTTCTCAATAAAAGGATCCAAATGAAACCCCATGGCTGATGAGGAGGCCCCCTGGCTTGCAGCTGAGTCGGAAGTGGATGGGCTAGTTCCATTTTCAGGAGCATGGCCTTGTAACTCTAACTCTCTTAGTCGTAACTCATGCTCCCGCTGTAACCTTTTATCTTCTGCTTCCCTTTCAGCAGCCAGTCTTTTGTCTTCCCTTTCTGCCTCCAACCTCTTTTCTTCTTTCTCTCGTTCCGCCTCCCTCTGTAGACGTTTTTCCTCCTTCTCAGCCTCAAGTTTCTTTTCCTCCAACTGCAGCCTCTTAATCTCAGCCTCCCGATCAGCCTCTAATTTCTTAAGTTCTCTAGCATCTTCTAACATAATTCGTTTCTCCTCCGCCAATCTATCAGCCTCTAATTTCTTAGCCTCCCTAGCATCTTCCCTTTCTCTGGCTATATATTTATCAACCTCTGCTGTAACATAATCAATTAAAATCTGTCCCTCCATACCCATTTCCTTCGCAGTCTGCACAGCAGAAGATCTGTACTTGGCCAATTCTGCCATCTTAATATTCTATCCAATGTGATTTAAATAAACCAAAATATTTAATTAATATCTAATTAACAGGACAACACAGAGCAATGTCAATTCACCAAAACCTCCACTTATTTACTTATTATAAAACTTTGGAAATCCCGAACGAGCCCCCACTATATGTGGTGGGTCGATATTACTTATATATATATTTGTGTAGCAGATGTGAAGTCAGCTATGCTAGCTCCTGAGGAAGTTTACCTTTTAACTATATGTCAGGAAACCTGTCTTGCTTCCACCAATGACTACCACCCGCTATGTATGTTATCCCCAATTTATATGTTATAATGTATGGATGTTGTGTAGCTACGTGTCTAGGGTATATGCAATGCATGTGCAGAAAATAACAACAACCACACTTTAAGGTTAATAAACAATTAAGTACACAACTCCCTATTGAATTTTGGTCTGAACAATTTTTTTCAAATGTATTAAGTATAATTGAGTTGATTCATAAAAAACATTAAGATTAAACATTTATATACAGTTACACACAATCTAGTTTCACTACTAAAGTCTTTTTATTTCTGACTAGGAAGTGTTCTTGTTGTAATACTCTAGTCCAAACTAAAGCACATATTTTGGGGAATCACTACTGTCATCATTTTATTTAATCTGGTTGAAATATCAAATTGTGGAGAATAGTTCAGTGAATTCACAAGGCCCCAAAACACAGGGCTTATCTTAAGATAGGTGTCGAAAATTCTGCGATGTCCTGGTTATAAGTCTTCCTCCTCACAGCACTGCTCAGCTTTCAGGATTCAAGATAAGGTAGGGCCCTCAAATCATATGGCCTCGAACAGGTACCAGGGTTGAACAACAACGTGACTGGCTCACTTCAGTTTCACACCCAGAAACTCTGGAAGTAGAGGATTAATTTCCCCTCAAAATAATATTCTGACCTATCTCCATTTGTAACAGTTTTGCAGATATCAACCAATCAAAAATCAGAACATAATACATAAATAATTATTTTCCCCCTCGGGTAGTGTGCTCTATTATCATTAAATATCTCAAACATATTTTTTTTTTTCCTAGTCCTAATACAATATTATAATTTCATAAATACATTCAGGTAATAACATGGATTACATAAAGATGGCCAGTGATTTTCTGGCTATACTTAAACATTATTCATTAAAGTCTTTTCCCTTATTAATCTCTCTTTATCCCAACTTTTAAGTAAAACTGCAAGGATTTTATTAAGTTCTTTCCCCACAATGATAATATCTTTCTTAGCAACTCGGTGAAACAATACAAAGTTTGATGTTAACTTTACTCTTTATATAAATTTATATGTTCTTTTATCTCCCAAAGTACAAGCAAAGCTGTAGGGCTTTTACATGAAGCTATAAGATTATCTAACCCCATTTAATGAGTGTACGTAACATGTTGAAATGGCACTTGTACGACTGGGACTCTCCCCTTCAAATATTCATTCATAATCAATATGGCAAACACATTTTCAAATACAATAATAATTATATAAATGTTGGTCTTACCAAAATATCGAATTTTTTCACTATGTAAGTTAATTACAGGCCATAAATGGTCACACAAGATCTCCTGCTGAATAACAGAACAGCGAAGGCATCTGATCACACTTGTCTGTAAACGTTATTAACTTTACATGTGAAAGTTTAAATTGAAAGTGGCAAGGAACGCTCGTCTTTCTGAGTATTTATTTCACTTTCTTAGTTATGCTCAGCAACCAATCAGGTGACTTCCGTTCCTACGCGTCTATTTTCAAAAGTTAACCTACAATTTTCAAATCAGGAGACACCCCTTTCTATTGCCTCAATATGGCTAGCTTCAGTAAAGAAATCCCAGGCACGTCTTTATATGTCTTCATTCTACCATATCGCTAGTATTATCTAAGTCATGTTAATCCAGAATGAAAATATTTACTTATTCTACCGTTTTGTCATCTAATGCATAAGGTTTCACACTTCTAGCTATTATTTTTACCCTTTTCGTCTTTCCTTTATATTTATTCAAATAACATATCTTTCTTTCTACAGTAGGCTAAAATATTTAGACTAACGCATATTATATATTTAACAACTAATTAGTAGCATTTTAATCTTCATTTCTAGTCTTTATTTTTCCTATCGCTCGTTTAGGCCATTTAGTTTCAGTTTAGAAATTCAAACAGGGTCTATGCATTTCCCCCGTTCTCTCCCTTGTCTTTTCCAAGAAATACACGATTTCTAACTACACTAACTTTCACGCATGCATTTTGGGTAAGGCTTGCAAGTCTGTAACGTCACATTGGCATTTTCAACTATCGGCGTTTTACGCGTTAACCCTTTAGGAACCGAGAAATAAAACTAGTCTTTTGGTGGTGTGGTAATACCTATGTTATTTTATACCTACAAACTACTAGATGCTATATTTTGATCGGTGAAATATCGGATATCATCACAGTGACACAACAAGAGAAAGGCGCTCACTTGGGTTCCTGAGGGTAAAAAAGGAAGACCAAAAGAAACACTCAGAAGAACAATAATAAGAGAGAAGGAAGAACGTTGGGCCTAAATAATGTGCAAGAGCTAAGAGGAGTGGCGTCACAACGAACAACCTGGAGAGCACTGGTTTCTGCCTTATGCGCCGTGTTTGGCGCTTAAAGAATTTATTATTATTATTATTATTATTATTATTATTATTATATATATATATATATATATATATATATATAATATATATATATATATATATATATATATATATATATATAATATATATATATATATATATATAATATATATATATATATATATATATATATATATATATATATATATATATATATATATATATATATATACATACTGTTCCAAAAAAAAGAAACGCAACATTATTGCAGTGGTAATGGACACAAAATTTCAAACTTGTACTAAAATTTTATTTTACGGAATTAATGTTTCAATCTTGGCATGAAGAAACTTTCAGACTTTAACAATGAAATGATGTTCGTTAAATTTGGTTTCGACTTTTAGTCTTTGCAACTGAGGCCTCCGTTTCAGTAAGGTGTATGGCCTCCTCTGGCCTCTATCAGAGAACGATATCTCCTTGACATGGATCCGATTAGACGTTGGATCTGTTGTTGTGGGATGGCTGCCCACTCTTCCCGCAGTGCAAGAGACAACTGTCGGAGATGGGCTGGAGCCACGTCTCGCTGGCAGAGTCGTCTGTCGAGTTCATCCCATAAGTGTTCTATGGGGTTCATGTCTGATGACATGGCTGGCCACGGAATGGTCTGGGCGTTGTTGTCAGCGAGGAACTGGGTGGTGAGTTGTGCCACATGAGGTCGAGCGTTATCCTGCTGAACAATCGATCCTCGTGCAGCCAGAAGTAGAAGGACGTGAGGACGAAGAATTTCAGCGACGTATCGTTGGGCATTCAGGCGTCCTTCAATTTGCACCAGGTCACTTCTTCCCATGAAGTTGATCGCCCCCAACATCAGTACACCTCCACCAACATGTGGAAGAGCCTCATCAACGCTGTTCTGGGCGTAGCGCTCATGGACTCTGCGGTAAACTCTTCTCCGTCTATCGTGTCGCTGGAGCACAACAAATGATTCATCACTAAACCAAACCCGTCTCCAGTCATTCCCAACGGTCCATTGACGATGCTGGTTCGCCCACTGCAGTCAGTTCTGGCGATGCCGGTCCGTAAGAACAGGACCTCTGTAGGGTCTTCTAGCCCAAAGACCAGAGTCGTGCAGCCGGTTCCTGACCGTTTGATCTGAAATTCGACGAGCTGCTGACATTGACTGGACTGTGGAGGACGCAGATGCAAGTCGATTCCTGAGGTGACGCAGCCGTATGAAGCGGTCTTCTGCCGGAGTTGTGACTCTGGGTCTTCCACTGCGCGGCCGGTCTGCCACTGAGCCAGTTTCTTGAAATCGCCTCCAAAGGCGACTAATGATGCTTCTAGCCACATTAAATTGTCTGGCCACTACACTCTGTGACTGTCCAGTCTGTAAACGTCCAATGATGATGTGTCGTTGTTCTGTAGTGAGATGAGCCATAATTGGGCATTGAATTTTCAACTGAATTTATTCGACGAGCGTCAATCTTTTATAGGCATTCAATAATATTGTCAGAGAATTTTGTGTTCATTAAGTTTCACGGGATTCTCATGAACCTGTAACGAGTTATTGTCAAAAATGTTGTTTTGACCTTGACCTCTTTCATGACCTCACGAATCATGAGGTGAGTACAATTCATGTAACCACGAGAAGTTAATGACCAGGTGGACACAGTCGATAGGTTGACTGATGTCCAATCAGCGAATATCTTTTATAAAAGTAACACCAAAAATGTTGCGTTTCTTGTTTTGAACAGTATATATATATACAGTAGAACCTCCATAGTTGACCACCTTCCTACATTGACCACCTCCCGAAGCTGACCACATTTTCATAGACCGGAAACGCACCACATGTACTCAATGGAAGACGACCTCTATAAGTTGACCACCTCTGTAAGTTATATCTTGACCACTTGGACTATGACACACAATAGTAATTTACCCTCTATTACTTGACCAGTTTTTAAAAAATCAGTGTCTTTGAATTTTGTCGGCACAGGCTTTCTGACCTCTTTTCGAATGATGCTTGCCGACAAAGAAAATTAACCTAACCTCTTTGATTTTTTCGCAAACATGCAGTATAAAAAGACCAACTTCTAAGCAAAATCTTCATTCTTGCTATGACTGCCCTGCCGGTTGATAGTAATTCAACTACTAAACTGTAAGTTCTCTCTCAGACTGTGATTTATACACTTTATCGTTGACAAAATTAACCTAACCTTTTTGATGGCCTAAAGGAAAGAACTCAAGGAGCTGACAATGAAGGAAAAGGTTGATCTTCTACATTTTCTGGAAAGCAGCAGCCAAAGAAAGACGGCAGAACATTTTGGGGTTAGCAAGACCACAGTTAGCAACATCCAAAAACGTAAACATGAATACTTGGAGAGATGTGGTAAGGAAAGCGGAGATCTACAGCGGAAAAGGAGGAAAACTCTCCTAGATGAAGTCAATGAAGCCACATTAAACTGGTTCAAACAAATGAGGGCAGTTAACGCCCGAATCTCCGGGCCGATGATTCAAGAAGTTGCTAAAAAATTCGCAAGGGAATTCGGGGTGGCAGAAGATTTCCAAGCATCAAGTGATTGGCTCGAGAAATTTAAACTGCGACACGCGATCTCCCAGAAAGTGTTGTGTGGTGAATCCAATGAAGTTCCAGTAGAAGCTGTGGAAGAGTTCATCAAACAGTTTCCTTACTTCGCCAGAGGCTTCAAAGACGACGACATCTTTAATGCTGACGAGTGCGGACTCTGTTTCAAGGCGATGCCTGACAGGAGCCTCGCCATGAAGGGTGACAAATGTAAGAGCGGACAACTTTCCAAAGAACGTTTCACAGTTATGCTTTGTGCTAGCTCAACCGGAGAGAAACTAAAGCCCTTGGTGATTGGTAAATCGGCAAAGCCACGCGCATTCAAGAACCTGAAGCCCGAAGACCTCCCCGTCACTTGGAGATCAAACAAATCCGCATGGATGACTGGCGCCCTATTTGAGGAGTGGGTAAACGACATTGACCGAGAAATGAAGAAGAAGAAATGGTCTATTCTACTGACAGTAGACAACTGTCCTGGCCACCCACACGTGGAACATCTCACAAACGTGACACTGAAATTTCTGCCTCCAAACACGACCTAAAAAACCCAAACTCTTGACCAAGGCATCATCAAAACATTTAAAATGCACTACCGGTCCCAGCTCCTGCAGTGGGTCATTACTAAAACACAGATCTGTGGTCCGCCTGTGGAAGCAACTTCATCCGCTGCATCAGTTAACGCTCTGGATGCTGTCCTCTGGATCAGTTCTGCTTGGAATAAAGTTCAGCCGGAAACGATACAGAAGTGTTTCAAGAAATGTCGATTTGTCACAACCCAAGAGCATGACGTTTTAGCCCCATCGGACATTCCATCGCCAATGGCAGAATTCGAAGGAGTAGATTTTGAAGGTTTTGTTGCAATGGATGATGAGGTGGCAACCTGTAATGAACCTGACCCAGAAGGAATTTTCCAAGCGATATTGACCGAAGTACAGACAAGCATAACAGTGCATGAAGCAGCTGGTGAAGTTGAAGAAGCAAGTGACGATGACACAGAAATTGCAGAGACTCCAAAAGAAGAGGCTGTCCGGCATCTGATAATGCAGCTGAAGTCATTTGCTGTGGAAAAATGCCCAGGTATGTTGAGTGGTGTAGCCAGCGTTGAGAGTGCTTTCTCCACTTATGTTTGTAATAAGAATAAGACACAGACCAAGATTGACTCCTTTTTTCAGAAAGAATGATTAAACCAAGATAAAACAGATGTTGATGATTTGATTTGATGTTGTGATTATGTATGATTTCGTATGACACTGTATTCTCCAATATAAGCTGTTCAAGGAAGTAAAGTATCAGAACAATAGGCCTCGTTCCGTATGTTGACCACCTCCGTATGTTGACCGGTTTGCTACAGTCCCTTGGGTGGTCAACTTATAGAGGTTCTACTGTATATATATATATATATATATATTTGCCCAATGGGCTGATCACCCGTTGGCTTGTCACACCGATTACGGAAACAACGGCAGATGGATCTATTTGTTGTTGCCCTAAAGACGCCGCTAGGCGTGATGGGAAACTACAACAGAGAAAATCAATCTGCTGTTGCCCTTAAGACGCCACAAGGCGTGATGGCCTCTGACAGCTTGGTCGGTCTTTGGCTGAGGACGGAAGAAGAAGAAGAAATATATATATATATATATATATATATATATATATATATATATATATATATATATATATATATATATATATATATATATATATATATATATATATATATAAAGAGTTTGCCATGTATTTTAGCGTAACGCACCTCGTTCAAATTAGACATCAATCTGCTGTTGCCCTTAAGACGCCACAAGGCGTGATGGCCTCTGACTGCTTGGTCGGTCTTTGGCTGAGGATGGAAGAAGAAGATTATATATATATATATATATATATATATTATATATATTATATATATATATATATATATATATATATATATATATATATATAAAGAGTTTGCCATGTTTTAGCGTAACGCACCTCGTTCAAATTAGACACAAATTCCGTCGGTTATATTAGGATGCGTGTCTAAAATATAAAAGACCACGGGGTCTAGTAATTAAAAGATTTGCTGGACAACAAATAGAGAAAACAAATTAATGGAAAACAAATACGTCATTATGACAATGCCCCCCCCGATGGTTGCCTGGAGTCTCTGTGATGAGACAAACAAAGATTAGAGCTACTGCTCTTTCAGACATGGCGGTAATAAGAGGTTGTACATAAGGCTGGGAACCTCATCATGTCAAACAAATTGACTTAGATACCACCCCCAGACCCCTTGCAAGAGCATGTGAATGCTTTATTACAAGCTTCCTGTTAGAGGACAGGCAGCATTTGTAGCTCTATGCTCCATAAGGACGAACGAACGAACGAACTTTATTTTCAAAGAGTTAAGAAATGGGCACGCAGGCCCGTCTGACATTTCCCCAATTTGCGTTCTATCAAACGTCTTTTCCCCAATCCTCGTTGATCCACTGTAATTTACCCGTCTCCTTCCATTAGCTCAACAATGGTGATCTGGTCATTCCATTTCAATCCATCTATCCAGCACTGACATCCATGTGTGACAATCTATATGGACTTCATTGTTGTTTTGTTGTTGTTGTTGTTATTGCGATACCGCAAGTAGGAGCAAAAAGGAAAGTGTGGATGATTCTGAAAATGAAAAACACGGAAGACACAAATAATAAAAGAGGTGCATTAGTAATAAAAAATGTATAGGAATAATATAAAAAATGTACATAAATCATAAGTGATGTAGAGAGAATTTAAGAGCAGGTGTTAAATCGCCTAGCCGCGGCAGCGCAGTGGTTAGAGCACTGCCTTCCTAGCTCGGTGGTCCATGGTTCGATCCCCAGTGGAGATGGGATTTTATAGACTGCAAACGGCTCCAGGGTCGACCCCGCCTCATGAATTGGGTACCAGAGCAACTGTGGGAAGGTTACGGTGGCCGGTGTGATGCTGACCACATCATCCCTAGTGTGCCGATGGTCAAGAAAATATGGGCCTAATATCATATTCCCAATATGCCTCAATGGGCCTGTATCGGGATCCTTTACTTTTACCCCTCGTTAAATCGTCTGCTAAAAAGAAGTTATAAATATATGATCGGTAGAGAAATGACTACAGCAGGCATAATAAATAACGAATACAAATCAAAACACCAGAGTCCGCTGGGAGGACAACATTAGATAATCTTTGAAGGACCGAGGACTAGAATGGAACCAGGCCAGGAGGAAGACAGCCGGGTTCTTGTGCGTTTATTCACCGGGAAATTAAATATTGTGGAAATTTATTACCCAAACCGAGCACCGTACTGTTTCTTGACTGAAAAAGTGTCATTTCACATTGTGAGCTCTCCCCCCTCCCCCGTTGTTTAGAATTTTTTTTAAAACACGCCTGCCGTTCGCTTGCCGTTAATTTAAACCGTAAGGGTAGTCACGTAGCACATTCTGCCGCAGGGGAGTGAAGTGTTATAGAGTTCGATGTACTGGGTCCCAGCTTTATGAGGTGGGGTGGCCTGTTCCCTTCCTCGCTGCCGTTGCCTTCTCTAACTCAAGATCAGAGTCAGGTACCCTTTTACAGCTGGTTAGACTGATGCGTGACACCTGTTCCCTTCCTCGCTGCCGTTGCCTTCTCTAACTCAAGATCAGAGTCAGGTACCCTTTTAAAGCTGGTTAGACTGATGCGTGACACTACCAAGCTTTGAATCCAAAACTCGGTAACTTATTGCGGTAGTGGAGTGTTAGAGACTTCACCATACTAGGTCCAGCATCGAGAGGTGGGGAGACCAGTTTCCTTCCTCACTGTCTTTTCCTTCCCTAACTCAAAGTTAAGTACCCATTTATAGCTAGGTAGGCCCCACCTCTCGATGCTGGATCTAGTACGGTGAAGTCTCTAACACTCCACTACCGCAATAAGTTACCGGGTTTCGGGTTCAAAGCTTGGTAGTGTCACGCATCAGTCTAACCAGCTGTAAAAGGGTACCTGACTCTGATAGGGACTTGAAAGCTGATGATGATGATGACAAGCAATTCCCTAGACTTAAGGGTCTTTTATATTTGGACATGCGCCCTAATATAACCGACTAGGTTGAACGGGACGCGCCTCACCAAAACGAGACAAAACGTTTTTAAAAAAAACATTCCAGTAAGTTGTATTTTTTCAGGTTTACAAAAAATAAGGACAAAAAAGGGGACGGGGTGGGTAAGAGATTTGTGACGTCGCGTAAGGGGGGGGGGGGGGGGGGCAAAAATGTGACAACTCCACGGCCTAGACACTGCGATGGAATTTGCCGAACTGGAAAAAAGAACGGTGCTCGGTTTGGGTAATAAATTTCCACAATATTAATTTCCCGGTGAATTAACGCACAAGTACCGACAGCCGATAGGATAGTCTGGCGCTCTCTCTTCCAAACCTCTACACCTCACGGTAGAGGGGGAACGACTAAGTAAGTAGTAAGTAGTACTTACTGTCACAGGAGCAGTGACATACGGTTCGGCATGACGTAAAATAGAGAAAAATAGGTTGGCTATGAGAAGGAAAGCAATACTCTCAATGCTGGTTACGGGGGAGAAAATAAAACATAGAGTACCACGTCAGAGAACAACGATGACAACACACAGACACAGACAGAACTTCGAGACGCAACGAAAGAAGGACATGAGAGAAGACCTTGAATCCAAGATGGTAGTGGACAGCTTATAACGGACAAATTCTGGAAATGATGGAACATCTTGGGCAAATTCTATAAAATTGAACGAATTATAGGGTGAGTCTACCTTTCGTTTAGAAATGGAAGCTAAGAGTCTTGACTACGAACGGGTCGCGAAGTAAATGTTCAAAAGACTACGACCCATGTCAATGGATGGAGCCTAGGAAGTAACTACTTTTGAAATTGATAACATTGCCTTGTTTGACTTATCAACGTAAGCAGAATTACTACAAGAAAACTTATAAGATTCTAAGGATAGAATCAATTAAAGCTTGATAACCCTTTGTAGACAATGTCTTCCAGCAAATTATCTCTATTTGGTTCGCTGTTGTATTCAAGTTCCGGCCTTGGGTATGTTGATGTTGGGGTCACTTCACAATATTCAGGATAATCAAAGAACATGTCATCTGAGAAAGAATCCTCAGACCTTACCCACCACGATCATTACTACCACTATACATAAAACTCACGAGCCAAACATAAAAGAACCTGTGACATTACTTAACGGAAAGAAAGCAAATTAAAACATCAAAAATATGAATAGTACGTTATCTAAAGTAATTTAGAAAAAACACAGTACAATATTAGAAATAGTTACAGATGTGTGGATGCTAAAGATAGAACAAAATATTTGCCCTTTCAAACTATTTTGTGCTTTCTATGTTCCGTGTTAATGTCAGGAAACAAGACATTCATAAAATCTGGACTAATCGTAGGTATCCACTCTAACAGTTACATAACTCACTGTTTGTGGTCAGAATCATAGACACCCGTGATTTGCACGTATAGCTCACCGTATGGAGAAAGTCATAGACAGCTGTATATTACACGTATAACTAACCGTATATAGAAAATCATAGACACCCGTGATTTACACGTTACTTAACTCACCGTGTCTTCATGGCCATGGACTGGAGTGTTATGTGCTTTATATAACTCACCGTGTGTAGTTATAGCCATAGACTGCCGTGTTCTACACGTTACTTAACTCACCGTGTATGACCAGAGCTATAAACTGGCGTGTTCTACACGTTACTTAACTCACCGTGTCTGGTCACAGCCATAGACTGGCATGTTCTACACGTTACTTAACTCACCGTATATAGAAAGTCATTGACATGCGTGTATTACACGCTACATAACTCACCGTGTGTGGTCTGAACCATAGACATCCATGTATTACGCATTACATAACTTACCGTGTGCGGTTAGAGCAATAGACAGGCGAGCATTACACTTCACATAACTTACCGTGTGCGGTCAGAGCCATAGACACCATGTATTGCACGCTACACAACTCACCGTGGGTAAAAATTCATAAACATCCGTGTATAGCACGTTACACAACTCACCGTGTGTAGAAATTCTTAGATAGGCGTGTGTCACACGTTACATAACACGTCAAACTTAGTCAGAAACAGGGTTATAGACACCATTGTATCACACTTACCCAGCTCTCCGCTATCCATCTTCTTGAGGATGATAGGCTCAATCTGACCCCCAGGAGTCTTGATGGTGCCAACCAAGTCCACAATATCGGCTTCGATAATCTTCAGAGAGTACTCGGCACTGTTACCAACAGACAGCATTGACCGTTTCCGGCCTTCTCCTGCAAGGGGAGATAAGAGTTAACAATGAGGGCCGCTTTAAAAATAAACAGATAACAATTAAGGCTATAACATTAATTAATTCATCACCCATCAGTTCCCTAAGGAGCAGAAGCATTTACTAAACTGAAGCCAAATCTTCCTGTCGCATGCCAGTAGGTCAAGGTTTTTCAATGTCTTCATCTTCATTTCTGTATCCGGTTTTCATTTACGTGTGTTTTTGTCTCCCTTTGTCTCCCTTTATCTCCCTTACCCAGATGATTGTAATATAATGAGTAAAACTGAATATGAAAAATATGTTGATCTGATTTAAATCTAACACGTGAGAGGTACGTCTAGCCAATGAAATGTCGCCAAGTAATTGCTTGCAATTAGGATCAGTGGGCGAATTGGTGGCCATGTGGGCGTTAAAAACCGCTTTATTGAAGACGGGTAACAGGGTTTGGTTTACATCAATGGTTCCCAAACCAAGGATCGCGACTCAAACTAGTGGGGCGTGGATGTTTCTGAGCGTCACTACAAGGTCTTGTCAAACACACATTTGTTGTGAGCCCTGTTATAATTTTATTTATTTCGCCAGCCTTTCATTTCATATTACTTACAAGTATATATTTTTCTTTAAATTATCATTAGTTCATTTACCACAATTAGCGGTCGAGATTTTCTATTATATTTAATAAAATATAAAGTACGTTTTCCATCTCATTTCTATAAACATGTACCAGCTCCATAGGTTTTCAGACTGAAAAAAAAAACCACATTTATTAGGGTCCCCGCCAAGAAATGTGGGAATCACTGATCCGCAAAGATCTGTGAAGAGAGAATCAGTAAGAAGTAGTCGAGAAAGATGACGCGTGCAGTTGAATTGTGATTACAGTAAATGACACTAGTGGTCTCGAATGGTAAGAATAAAGAAAACAATAGGAAAGATTAAGAAAGAAGTAAAGAAGAATATTAAGGAGGAAAAAGAAGACATTTGAGAGGCAATAAGAAGGAAGACGTAGTAGATAACAATGAAAGAGTAAGCATAACATATAAAAAGAACAACGATTAAAAGGTAGAGAAGGAAGAACAAATGAAGAAAAAGAAATAGAGAAGGAAGTAGAAGAGTGTTGCAGAAATAACGGAATAGGAGGAGAAGAAGACGAAGGAAAATTAGGCAGGAAGAGAATTAGAACAGGATGAAGAGGAAAAAATGGGATGAAGAGAAAAGAGAAGAAGTATTGGTATAGCAGTGATACTCTAGTAGTAATAATATTATTAGTAGTAATAGTAGGTGTAGAAGAAGTAGCAGTAATAATAATCACAGTAGTTGTAGTAGTAATTGTAGCAGTAGCAACAGGAGTGGTAGTAATAGTAGTTATATCACAAGTAGTAGTAGATATAGTAGTATTAGTGGTAATAGTAGCAGTAGTAATAATACTATTAGTAGTAATAGCTGGTGAAGAAGAAGTAGTAAATGGTTGTAGCACTGGCAGGAATAGTAGAAGCAGTAGTAGTAGTAATTGTAGTAGTTATCGAAGCAGGAGTAGTAGCAGAAGTGGGAATAGTAGTAGTATCAGCAAGAGGAGGAGTAGTTGTTGTAGTAATTGTAGTAGTATCAGCAGGAGGAGTAGTTGTTGTAGATAGTAGTAGTATCAGCAGGAGCAGGAGTAGTTGTTGCAGTAATAGTAGTATCAGCAGGAGAAAAGTAATTGTAATAATAGTAGTAGTATCAGCAGGAGGAGAAGTTGTTGTAGTAATAGTAGTAGTATTTGCAGAAGGAGTAGTAGTTGTTGTAGTAATAGTAGTAGTATCAGCAGGAGGAGTAGTAGTTGTAGTAATAAAAATAGTATCAGCAGGAGGAATAGTAATTGTAGTAATAGTAGTAGTATCAGCAGGAGGAGGAGTAGTTGTTGTTGTAGTAATAGTAGTAGTAACATCAGGAGGAGTAGTAGTTGTAGTAATAGAAGTACCAGCAGGATGAATAGTAATTGTAGTAATAGTAGTAGTATCAGCAGGAGGAGGAGTAGTTGTTGTAGTAATAGTAGTAGTATCAGCAGGAGAAGTAGTAATTGTTGCAGTAATAGTAGTAGTATCAGCACGAGAAGTAGTAGTTGTTGTAGTAATAGTAGTAGTATCAGCAGGAGAAGTAGTAATTGTTGTAGTAATAGTAGTAGTAGCAGCAGGAGTAGTAGTAGTTGTTGTAATAGTAGTAGTAGTAGTTGTTGTAATAGTAGTAGTATCAGCAGGAATTGTAACAGTTGTTGTAGCAGCAGCAGGAGGAGTAGTAGTTGTAGCAATAGTAGTAGTAGCAACAGGAGTACTAGTTGTTGTAGTAATAGTAGTAGTAGCAGCAGGAGCACTAGTAACAGTAGTAGTAGTAGCAGGAGTAGTAGCATGATGAGTAGTATTAATAGCAGGAGAAGTATCATGATGAGGAGTAGTAGTAATAGCAGGAGAAGTAGCATGTTGAGGAGTAGTAATGGTGGCTGTAGTAGTGGTACTAGGGGTGATGGTGAAAATAGTAGTGGTAGTAATGGTGTTGGCAGTAATAGTAGTGGGATAGTAGTAGTGTTGGTGGTAGTAGTAGTAGTGGTAGTAGTAGTGTAGTCGTAGTAGTGGTAGTAGTAGTAGTGGTGGTAGTAGTAGTGTAGTAGTAGTGGTAGTAGTAGTAGTGTAGTAGTAGTAGTGTAGTAGTAGTAGTGTAGTAGTAGTAGTGGTAGTAGTGTTAGTAGTAGTAGTGGTAGCAGTAGTAGTAGAATAGCAGTTGTAGTGGTGGTGGTAGTAGTAATAGGGGTGTCAGTAGTGGTGGTGGTGAGTAGCTGAGTGAAAAGGCCCTTGAGTATAACAGTGAGATCCATCTTTGTTTCATAGATCTGAACAAGGCGTTTGACAGGGTCCCCAGGAGCAAAATTTGAGACTGGCAAGGAAAAACATTCCAGCACCTCTGATTCATGCTATACAGAGCTTCTACAAGTCATGCAGAAATTATGTGATGGCAGAAAACCATAAGTCAGAAGAGTTCAGGACCACCACTGGTGTAAGACAAAGTGATATCCTGTCACCTTATCTTTTCATACTCCTCATGGACGATGTCATCGAGGCATGTAAGGAGAGAACAAGAAAGTATTCAGTGGGGTTCTGGAAGATGAGACAGGTCTGTATTTCAGAGTTGGCCATTTGCTGATGATGTTGCGCTGATTGCTAAATCAGAGGCACATCTCCAATCCAACCTGCAAGTCTGGAAGGAAGAGCTGGAGAAGAGAGGGATGGTCATAAGCAGCTCTAAAACAAAATCCATGGTGATATCACGAGAAGAAAGAAGACATCAGACTAAGCTGGGAGAACAGGTCATGGAGCAGGTCGACCACTTTAAATACATCGGAGCTATTATAGACCGAAAGGGAAGCATCAAAGAAGAGTTGGCCACTCGAAAAGCAGCGGCTGGGAGACTTTTTCAGGCCATAAATCGAGGATTCCTCAGCAAGTCAGAGGTTGGTAAGAAAACGAAGATGGCTGTATACCGCTCCACCAATGTCCCAGTCTTGACATATGGATGCGAGTCATGGGGATTGATCACAACCCACAAAAGCAAGATCCAAACCTCAGAAATGAGATATTTGAGGAAAGTGGTTGAAGTAACAAGAAGAGACATGGTCCGCAACCAGACGATACGTCAAGGCCTAAAATCCCATCCCCTGCAGACCCAAGTAGAACAGTCCCAACTAAGATGGTTTGGCCATGTCTGCAGAATAGGAGAAGATCGGCTACCACGACAAGCATGGGAAACAAAGAGCCAGGGATCCAGACCCCCCCCCAGGACGACCCAGAGTCCGCTGGGAGGACAAAATTAGACAATCTTTGAAGGACCGAGGACTAGAATGGAACTAGGCCAGGAGGAAGACAGCCGATAGGATAGTCTGGCGCTCTCTCTTCCAAACCCCTACACCTCACGGTAGAAGGGGTACGACTAAGTAGTAAGTAAGTAAGAGTTGTAGATAGAAGGGTAATGACGCTTCTATCCAAAGGGAGGATTCACAAGATAATTCAGAAGTCAAGAACAATGCTGCATAGGGCCGAGCAATTGTTAACTTATATCTGTACGTCGCCTTTTGTTACGAATTAAGCAATGGTTTTAGCCCTTTCATGACCCCAGCTGATATAAGTCCAGCAAAATTCCCTTTTTATAAGAATTAGCTCTATATATGTAAATATATGTCTAAGTGTGTGTGTGTATATATATATATACGAGAATGTTGACAGCAAATACCAAACCAGCACATTCAACAAAGTCCAGGATTGACATTTTCACCTTAGACAAACGACTTTAAAAAATAACAACTGAAAATAAAAATAAAAATAAAAAAACCAAGAGATACCTAAATATAACAGAAAAAAAATAATCATAAACATTACTAAAACAAAAGCAGTGAACGTATACATAAAAATGCGGAAGATAAAAGGGGTTTGTACTTTTAGCGGATTATGCCCAGAAATTAATTTTGAGGATTAAGCTTCACAAAGTGTTTATAAGTCAGATAATGAGTATTCAAGTCTTAAAATTAGTTTAGAGTGCGATAATTGGATTAACTCCATCAGCCTCCTTTCCTGGGGACATTCATCTGTCTTGGACGGCTGAACTTGATTCTTTTCTGTATTTGACCTATCCATATTTTGAAGTTTGTGTGGTTAAAAATATTTCTACATGAAGGGGTAACCGGCCGCAAGCCCAACCTTCGTTTTCACTTTTTACGACATGCTCGATAGGGTACAGTGTTACTATTCTATGCTGCCTTTTCGGGCCCCGATAACAGCAACCAAAAAGCTACAGACTTTCATAAATGGATGCTTGCGTAAAATAGAAGGACGAAAGTGATATGACAAGTTCACCAATGTGGAACTGATGACAAGAACCAGAAAAGTGCCAGTGGAACATGAGATGAGAAGAAGACGCTGGAGATGGATAGGACACACACTGAGGAAACTTGCTGATAGCATTACAAGGTAGTCCTTGTTCTGGAATCCCTAGGGACAGAGAGGCAGAGGTAGACCAAAAATGACATGGAGAAGAAAATTGAAGATATAAGTGAAAATGATGAGAAAGAGGTGGAAAGAACTTGAGCTGATGGCATGTGACATGAGAAGTTGTCGTATGTTTGTTAAAGGGGTATGTTCATTGGGGAGCTAAAGGGTATTGCTTGATTGAATGAGTTTAGCGGATTCAACCCATAAAACTAATTCAATGGATCAAGCTCGATAAATCAGCAGCACATACTAAAACAATAACAATGAAAAGATGCGTTCCGTTAGACAAGATTATCAGGGGTGGCAACCCTTTTCATCCATTTATTCTTAATCCGACCTATGTTCCCAGTGCAGCATAGACCTTTACCAAGTTCAAGCTAATCCACCATATTTTGCGCCAATCATTCAATGTATTTAAATGTCTTCTTCGTCTCTCTTGGGTATATCTCCACTTTCTTTCTCCGTGTGTACTTCACTCTCCTTCTATTCCAATTACCCTCGGATTCAATATAAAAGACTGGCTTGTGTAATGCTATCACCTGGTTTTCTCAGTATGTATCATATCCAACGCCAAAGTGTTTTCCTTACCTCTTGTGACTGGTTCCTTCCATAAGTTCCACCTATCATACCAGTTTCATCCTGCTATTATGTGCAAGCATATTTAGGACAGTTTGTAACCTCTTGGCTGCTGTCTTTGTTGTTAACATTTAAAAAACAAAACAATTTGCCAGGCACAGCCCAGTCGCTCATTTCGTAACAAATAAGAAACACTTTTCGATTTCCTGGTGGGGAAAAAAATGGTGCACGTTTAGCTGTAAACAGTCACAAAAAGCAGAGAGATTACCAGCATATGGTAGACGTACAACAAACTCAGTCAAAAGGTAAGAATTAAAACTAATAACCAACCCTCCACACACACAAACACACAAACGAAAACAATAATAAAAACTGGCCACCCCATTGACAGCGCTGCATCACCATATTAAGGGAGACATATTTGTCCATGACCACATTTTGTGTACGGGTGGATTTGGTGTAGCTAGCAGTCCTTGTCAGGGCTTCCATTACGCTAGCATAAAGATACAATTAGTCTTTGTCATGACTAATTATAATTTCAGGACTAATTATAAACGCTGCGAGCTAAGACTTAATATTTATGAACGTTGCACGAGCTAGCGTTCTTTTCAGGACTAACATCTTTGTCAGTGCCTGATCATGCTAGCTGATAGAAGCTAGTTTTCGTTTTCAGGGCTTTGTTTTTATCAACACTATAATTCAGTTAACTGAGTTCATTTATTTGTGAATGGCAGAAGAAGAAAAAGTAGAATTAGATGAATATGAAGAAGAAGAGCGGAGAAGAAGAAGCATTGTGTGAAATATTCGTCCTTCTCTTACACTACACTATGTTATCTGATTTGTCCCATCTCGTAAGAAACAGAAAATCTCAGGAATATTGCTGACATTTTGTAGAAATATTGTTATTTTTCCACTGTTGTTATGACATTTAGTTTAAAGTTTTATTAAATAATTCTTCACCCTTCAGCTCCGGAATGAGAACAAGCCGTCAACAAATGTATGCTAAGTTTTTCAGTTCCGTGCCATCAGCTCAGGATCTATCCATGTTTTCTTCATCCACTTCACGTCTCTCTCCAGCTCTCTTCTCCCTGTATTCTTTGGTCTCCATCAGCATCTCTTACCCTGGGGATTTCAGAATAAGGACTGTCAAGTAATGCTATCAACACGTTTCCACAGTGTGTGTCCTATCCATCTCTAGCGTCTTCTTCTCATCTCTAGTTCCACTGGCGCTTGTCGGGTTCTTGTCATTAGCTCCACACTATTGATCTTGTCATACCATTTCAACCCTTTTATTCTACACAAGCATCCATTTATGACAGTCTGTAGCTTCTTGGTTGTTGCTTTTGTTGTTCCAGCGCAAATAGCCTATATTAAAGTTGTTGCAGTCTGCATGTATTGGAGGGCGAGTCCACACAAAGGCACAACAGGTCAATCACATGTTTTTCTTAAAGTGTCATTACAGGAAACCACAGAGAGACATGGCGCTCTGGCAAACGTTTACACCCCAAGGTAGAAGAGGAATTACCAAGAAGAAGATGAAGAAATTTTTGTTGTCCTTCATGCTTCAGAGCCATACAATAGGACTCACTTAACATTTCAGTTGAAGTGGGGCCGTATGACCTACCACCATCAGCATTTATTCATGCTGGAGGCTGGTTATAATAAGAATAAAACTATCATTAATTATTATAGAAAAAGCAAGCATGATTTTTTAACAAATATAAAAATACCCCAGACAGCTAAGAGCAGGGTAGAGTAAGGTGAAGCTACTGTGTCAACTTTGGTTAACAAGCCACGTGACAAATCGGCGGCAGTTGGCATGGAAATGTTAGTGACGTAAGTAAGGACAGCTACATCACGCTATGAGAACGTGATGTTTGACCAATAATTTATCAAATAGAATAAGCTTCCAACCAATGGAAACGTAGCCAGCTCAAGCCACTACGAAATTGTCGGCAGGAAATTATTAAACCGGCAGTCTTCAAGAATTTAGCAGAGTATAAGGACGCGTCAGTCCGTCCTACTCACAAGTTGAGGTATTCAACGATTTGTAGAATCATTCATTCATGTGTATTTGTGCACATGAAAAGGTAATTCAGTTACCTGATCAAGTAAGTAGTACGATCGCCCTATCATTTTGTATTTCAGCGTATTTACGTAAAAATGATAACATATTAGCAGAAGAGAAACAAAATGGAGGATACAATAGATATAACGTGGGAAGAGGATTTGAAACTGAGTATAGACAAGATGGCTATCAAGAAAACTACGGAGAAAGAAAGCAAATATGAAATGATAATTATCCAGGATTTGGTAAAACTTGATGTTGGGAAAAATAACTAAGATTTGGTTGATGTATAAAATGCCTGATCGTTGAACATTGCCTGACACTATTTGACCAGTTTGCTGTTAAATAAAATTCATTTTTAAGGACCAGGCTGTTGGAAATTGATTGTCTGTTGCATAACATAGATGTTTTGTCAAAGTTCACATTTCTAAACCACTAATGCTCTCCATCGCACAACACCTGTAAAAGGAAAGAACGAACCACAACACTCAGACAGGGTCTAAGAAATAACCAACTCTGGCGAGCTATAAGCCAGTACAACAACAGACGTAGACATGGACTAAATAAAAAGAAAGTTTCCATAAGTAAAGTTCTACATTGAAACACCACACCGCCACACATAAGGGTTAATTGATGCCATGGGACCAATTCTATATTGCCCACTAAACACCCCGCTACATATGGTTCAGAATTTTGTGTTGGACTTGATATTTCTTTTGATCTCCATATATTTCCCAACGCAATGAAAACTTAAAGTTTGAAATGTATTCTTTTTATTTTGACAAACTTTGAATGTAATATCCATTTATGTGTATGCCTGTGTACATACCTCTAACTATTGTAACTACGAGTATGTATGTATGCATATATAAGTATGTGTGTGTGTATAATATGCGAATTTATTTTTTCCCATGTGTGTTTCATCTTTTCTTTGACTGTAAAAATTAGACACATGATTGTAATTAGCATGGAAGAGTTAGGGTGAGAACACCGTTAACTGACTTTGAACGTTAACATTTTCTGGTAGCTGAGAGAGAGCATGCAGCCGTCACTAATGAGTGTTTACAGAAAACTGATCCTTTTCTCCAGAAGAGCTTGAAGATTTTGCTGACGACTGCTTATTGATCCTTGCCAACTCAAGGGCGTCTCCAGATTATTATTCATTTGGGTGTGTAATTTGGTAAGTTATTTTCAGCGAGAAAAACGCCCCTCAAGCGTGTGAAAGATAAACATTAATATCAAAGAAAAAGGTTCAAGCTACTACAGCAAGGGAAAAAAAGAACTTATAATAGAAAGAGAAAAATGAAAAAGATCAGCATAAGACAAATTTAATATGTCTGTTGTATACATACAACATTTCTTCATCACCGTCGTCAATAAACAATAGCTCCCTGTGGAGCAACCTTTCTCAACATTTTAATCCTGGAAGAACCCCTGAAAATAATTTTTAGGTTTCAGGAATTCACTGCATAAAAATTATTATATCTACAGCTTATAGTATCTTAGCGTGATCAGTAAGTTGTAAATATAATAGTTCAATAATAACTGTAAATGCTCCTTTGAGTAGAGAATGTTTTTTTTTCTTGTGTGGATCTGTTTATTTTGGCCAACTTATTAGCCTAATCGTTTTGTTTGGTTCCCCCTCCTGACAAAGGATATCATCTCTAATGCAAGTCACTAGTGTAGGTTGAAGAAACTTCAGTTGTTTCCTTTATTTTTTAAATTTCCTACTTGATTTCCTACATACACTATGGTATGTGCAAGAGTGAACACGATCCATTGGTGCACTGCCATACGAGGCTGCTCGGTCACTGCCAACCACTGCAGCCACTAACATCGCTCGGCGCACTACGTTAAAAAAAAACCACGTATTTATCATTACGATCTCTATCGGAACCCCTGCTGACCTCTTGCGAAACCCTAGGCTTCCGTGAAACCCCGGTTGAAAATTCGTGCTGTAGAGCATAGTTCTTTAACTCATTTAAGCCAAACGTTTCTTTGCTTTGTCATTCTTTCAATGCATATCCATGTCTTGTTTATCCATTTCATTTCTGTCTCAGTTATCATTTTCCATGTGGTTTTAAGTGTGATTCTATGTCTCTTACCCTAGGCATTCCAAAATATAGACTGGCTTGTAAATCGTTCAGCTAGTTTCTTCATAGGGTGTTTTATCTAACGTAACTGTTTTCACCTCACCTCGTGCTCCACTGGTATTTCTATCGTTTACTCAATTATTTTCACATTTATGATTTGAATGAGACTCGTACTTAATCAAAGAAACTTAAGGGGGAAAACTCGAAACAGTATTAAATAGCTAAATGAAAATAAACACAAAGTAACGGATAGGAAGTAGTCTGTGTGAACCATCAGTTCAGGAGTCTAAACGAGGAAGATCTTAGGTGTTTTTAGATGACACATGGTATGATCAACATCTTTATTTTCCTTGTCCCTTACCACTGCATCAGGACCTCTTGTAGAAAGCCTGCACCAAATAACTCATGTGCTCTTGAAGCGGTGCATTCTGTAGCAATGAGTTTAACATGATGAGGTTGCGAGCACCATGCAAAAAACCTCCTGTTAGAAGCCTATTACGATTGCTTGAGGCAGCAGTAGTCCTATTTTTTTGTCTTCATTTCTCTGAGACTCCCAGGAAATACACCGGGCAATATGATAAGTTCAAAAAATGTTTTCATCAATAGCCGCTTTCTCTATAAGCCTACATACTAACACGTCTCACTCCGCCCCTGTACATATGTGACGAGTTATATATTCAGTCGGCAATTTTTCCTGTGACCATTCTTGATTTTTTGTACAGCACAATTTGTTTCCCTGTCTGCTTATTATCTTACTCTTCGCCTTCATCTAGCGAAATTCTCTTATGCCAGGTTGTTGCGTGATAAATTCTCGCAACATCGTTTTATTTCAATATCTGTTTTATAACGCAAGGGCAACAACTGCTTGAAATCTATAGTCACTTTTCTCGGTAAGCATTTGTCTTCTCGCGTTAGTATCGAATGCAGTTAACTTTTGAGCTGTGGTCATTTTTGCGCTGGACTGCGCATGACTTGTCTTGTTGTTTGGTCGATCGGTTTCCGCCCACCACTAGTGGGAGTGAGCGATTTGGAATGGCGAAAGAGATGCCTCGTTGAAGAGGGGATCTCCGCTTTTTTTTTGTTCTGTCAGGGATGTGTAGTCCTCTTATGGATATTTCGTTTAGTCGAGATAATACCTCTAGTGTTTTCCCCCATGTCGGGAGGCGTGATATTTCTGTGTATTTCATGAAAGCAAGGTAAATTGACTTTTTCATTAACTCTATCGATTTTGGGTCGTGAGCGATTTCGATTCATAGCCTGTCCCCGAAAGTCGTCGTCACGAGATGTTCTTTCCCAGCTCACATGTCGCTGCATTGTACTGCATCGGTTGATGCATGTACCAAGGACCATTACTTGCTACTTTGTTAAATGAACTAGGTTTGGAAAACCTTTATTATATAGAGGATATTTTTGAGGACATTATTTATACTTCGGCAGACGTGTCTTGCTGAAGTCAAACTAAGGAGAGTGAACTGATCTCATACATCTGGTTATCTCCTGGCTGTTATAGAAAAGGATGGAGTTTTCCACCTGACTACATTTACAGCACTATGAAATATAACATGCATCTGACTCATCATTGTAATGCTGTCTACCGTCTATTGCTGTATTGAATGTTGCTGTGATAATGACTGTTTGATGTGCCTACACATTTGCGTAACCATTTTGTCACTGTGGCGTCCACAATAAATAATGAAGAAAAACGTCAACGGCTGTTTCAAGACTCATTGACTTTATACGTCGTGAGTTTACTGACGTCCTATGTGGATTGCCCTGTTATTGTTGCATGAACATTGTTTTTGACTGAACACATCTACACACTACACAAAACCAGACATGCGGATGCCATCCATCATCATATGGCATCACGCATCATTTGGTGGCCATAAGCTGGTTTGATTCTGGTACTAGACCACACGGGGTCCCTTACCCACTTCATTTTCAACAAGAATTCATCAGCATCCTTCAAGAAATTAACATTCTTCAATACAGTCAACATCTTCAAAATTTTCAAAGTACTCGGCGTTGCCCGGTAAAAGTCAAAATTTCAACTTTTGACGGAAACAAGAATTTGACAGTACCCGGCGTTGTTACATGTTGCCGGATAACTCGGACTGCTGTTATCTTTTACGCAAGTCAAGCAAGTTGCTGCTGTCAAGGTTCCAGTGCTGTCGTTTTTGTGAAGGTCAAGTGCCGGTTGAAACGGGTTGTTTTCTGAAGCAGGCCAAGTACCGATTTCCATCAACTTACTTTTGGATTAGAAGGTCAAGTGCCGAAACAACTCAACACACAGTATTTCAGAAGCTCTTGTACCATCGTGTTAGCAGTGGAAGCAGTTCAGATGTGCCATCATCGTTGGAGCTTCGCTCTTTAGGACGTTGATTGACATCCGTTTTTCTGCTGTTCTACGATTGGAAGCCTATAAGTTAAGTGGCCTGTTTGTATGTAAACTGTGCCCTTATACTTCTGCTGAGTCTTCTGTGTATCATCTCATTCTATATGTTATATGTCTATATGTTATTTGTATATTTATATGTTTATATTTCAGCGGGTTCTCGGTTGGGTGGTGTCTCCGTTAGATTATGCCACGTCATAGAGGTCGTCTATTGTGAGCGTTTTCTGTAGGGTTTGCAAATTTCCGATACTGGAATTTGCTAAGCGACTTCTGTTGCTATTTATGTTAGCTGTGATGACATGTTTTAATATTGTTTTCGTTATTATTTCACATTCTTTAGTTTTGTTTTGATTTGTTTGTATTTGTTAGCCTACTCTTGTCTATAATTTAGTTTCATACAACATTTTTGTTTATACACTGTGGTGTCATGTATTTTGTTTAATTCTATCGCAGATATCGTCACATTTTTTGTGATATTTCATTAATTTCTGCTTTATTTTTAGTTGATTTCTGCGAAAGTTTTTGTATTGTTGCTGATCTTTGTTATTGTTTACATTGTTATTGTTTACATTGTTTGTATTGTTTACATTTTCAATGTTTACATTCTGCATGTGTTTACATAGTCATTGTTTACAGTTATAGTAATTAGTTAATGGGCTATGCTAATGCACTGTTACTACTACACTGATGATAAATGAATGATGAATAGTGTCGTGCACTATTGAATGAGAAGTGCACTTATGATCAAGAATTGAGTGCTGATATTTCATATACAAGTTCTTTGATTGGAGACTTGTTTCCCACAGAGACTGTGATAATATAATGTGATGTGAATATACAAGTGCTTAATTAAGACTTGTTACACTTAGGTTTGAAATAAATTAGTTAATTATTTCAGGTTTTGGACTCATATGTTAGACAACATGTCTACATTTGAGCACTTTATTGAGCAGGGTAAATTGCTTGGGAAGACTGGTGATAAGTTAGAAGAATTTGCAACTGCTCGATATGATAAAGCAATGGAAGCTGAACAAAAGAAACTGCATATGGAAGCTGAACAAAAGAAACTGCAGATGCAGGTGGATGAAAAGAGATTCCAAATGGAAATGGAAAAACAAAAAAGGGAATCAGAAGCTGAGGGAAGAAAGCTACAGCTAGAGGCTGAGAATAAAAGACTTGAAAAAGAAGCTGAGAATAAAAGACTTGAAAAAGAAGCTGAAAATAAAAGACTTGAAAAAGAAGCTGAAAATAAAAGACTTGAAAAAGAAGCTGAAAATGAAAGACTTCAAATGCAGGCTCAAGCTGAAGAAAGGAAGTTACAAAGAGAGTCTGATGAGAGGAAAGCAAAAATGGAACATGAAGAAAAACTCTTAGCTTTAGAGTTGGAGAAATTGAAATTGACGAGCATGAGTAATGGTAATGATTCAAACAAGGGTTCATCTTCTGGTAAGGCTAATAATGATACTTTTAAGATTAAGTTACCAACATTTAGTCCTTCCAGTGATGACATAATGTTCTATCTGGACAGATTTGAACAAGCATGTACAGCTCATAACATAGACAAAGCAAAATATGTTTATCAGTTATCAGGGATACTGACAGGTAAAGCTCTAAGTATATTAAATATGGTGGATGAACCTGACAAGAGCAATTATGAGGTTGTCAGGGCCGCTTTGTTAAAGAAATATCAGCTTAACGAAGACGGCTATCGTCTACAATTTAAAAAACATGTTACCTGAAAATGGAGTTGAATTCTCCGAGTTTATTGCAAGAATACGCATTACTTTCTCACGATGGGTTGAACTATCTAAGACGGAAAAAACTTATGAAGGACTTATGGACTGAATACTTAGAGACAAAGTCATGTCGTCTGTCAATGAGTCTTTCCTTGCTTTCCTTCATGAACGTAAACCTAAAACAATAAAAGAAATGGAAGATTTCTGTTGCCAATACGTAACTGCGCACCCACACATAACCATGGGTAACTCTAAGGTGAAAGAAGGTTTACCAGTTGCTTCGGCAGCTCCGTATGGTCAAAACTTTGCTCGTAGATCCCAACAAAATTTTGATAGAAAGGGCAGCGGTAATTTCTGTCAAAATCATGGAAACCAATTTCATGGTGATTCTTCTTCGAAGAATTGGAGACAACCTGATAGTACTCGTTACTATCACCCGAATAATTATAAGCATTTCAAAAGAGGATATGGTAATAGAGGTTATTCCTGCCGAAGACCTCAGAACCAAACAAATAGATGTTCGCATCAATGTGAACATGATAGTAATCGTGGAAACTGGAATTCGAACCAGTATAACAATTACAATAGAGACAATAATAACTGCAGAGATAATAATAACTCTGATAACTTCAGAGGTAATAATAGTCGGGGTAGATCTCAACACAAAAAAAAAGAGATATCAGCAGGCTAATGCTGTACAACAGGAAACTGAGGGAGCCTGTAATCATGTTGTTGATAGTAAAAACTTTGACGCTGTCACTAGTTCTGCTTTTGACTTTGAGAGAGCAAACAAATGCCCCCAATGCAGTACTTTATTCGAACCGGGTACCATAACTACTTTGAGTTGTGGTCACCCACTTCCCGCTCTTCCTGCTGCTGTTGCGCATGACGGGAGGGGTTCTTTAATTCTACATAAGGGTCTTGTTAATGATACTCCGGTCTCACTACTTTTCGATTCCGGGTGCACCACTATTGGTGTTAGACAATCGCTTGTAGATCCATCTTGTGCTACAGGAAGGGTTATTAAATGTGTCACATTTGGCGGCACTCTAGAAAAATATCCTACTGCTGTAATTCGCATTGCCACTCCTTTCTTTACTGGAGATGTGCATGCTTGTCTCTTACCTAATCCTATTGCGGACCTTATTATTGGTCGTATTCACGGAGTTAGTGAGTGTACCCCACAGCAGATTGCTGCTTGGGAAGATAATAACATGCAAGCTACAAATGCAGTAGTTACAAGAGCACAAGCTCTACAAACACCCGAAACTTCACTGAATAGTGATAATGAAGTTGATAGCCAAGATAGTCACTTAGTAATCACTCGTGACTCTTTCATAAAATTGCAAGAAGAAGATCCTTCTTTAAAAAAATTCTTCGTTCTTGCGAAGAAAGGTGATCCGAATCAGGATACAAATAGAAAATCTTGGATTGCAATGAGAAACGGCGTACTTGTACGTATGGTACAAGATTCGACTACGTCGGCACATTCGCAAATTCTTGTTCCCAAGAGCATGAGAGTCCAAATATTACAACATGCTCATGACTCGCAATGTGCTGGATATATGGGTTTTGCCCGTACGAAGTCGAGAGTCCTTGCGGCTTTCTTTTGGCCTTTTGTCAATAAGGACATTCGTATTTACTGCCGATCATGCAAGGTATGTCAGGAGGTCAAATCTAGAGGACCACGACATGCTGCGCCTATCCAGGCTGCTGACATTCCTATTCGGCCGTTTCAGAAAATGGCCATAGATATTATTGGCCTTTTAAGGTCAAGTCGGCCAGAGGACATCAGTTTATCCTTACATGTGTCGATATGTGCACACGTTGGCACAGAGGCTATTCCTCTTAAGAGCATATCTACTACAGATATCGCAGATGCTCTTTGGTTGATATTTTCTCGCTTGGGGTTCCCCAGAGAAATATTGTCAGACCATGGCACTCAACTCATATCTGACACTATGTCACAGGTAATGTCTACCTTACATATTGAACGATCTCTCAGTAGTATCTACCATCCTATGTCTAATGGGTTAGTTGAGCGTCTGAATAGAAACGCTCAAGACTTTGCTTGGTAAGATAACTGAAGATCATCCTCAAGATTGGGACAGGGTTTTACCCGCGGCTCTTCTTTGCCTATAGAGAAGTCCCTAATGAACACACAGGATTTTCTCCCTTCGAACTTGTCTTTGGCGCGCGTCCACGCGGCCCTATGTCTTTATTACACGATCTCATCACTGCCGATGATATTAGCGATGAAACTCAATCCTCATATGAGTATGTCATTGCTCTTAGACAAAAGATCATTGAGGCATGTAAGCTAGCAACTGCTTCATCAGAAATTGCTAAAGAGAAGGCAAGGCAGTTTGCTAACAAGAATAGATGTCTACGACAACTTTGTCCAGGTGACAAAGCATTCGTCCTACTCCCCAGTAGGGAAAATAGACTTCTTATTGCATGGAAAGGTCCGTATGCAATAGTCTCTCGGATTTCCGATGTTGACTATGTGGTCGATATTGATGGAAAGCATAAAACTTTCCACATAAACATGCTTTCGGAATTTCACGAACGTCCGGGACTATTTGCTGCCTATTTTCCAGGCAACGGATGATGCTCCTGCACCTCACGGTCATTATTCATCCCTGTCTGTCATTCAGGATGAGGAAGCTACCTTCTCTGATGTCAACCTTCCCCTTCCAGTGGTTCCATTACATTCTACGGAATCTTGGAAAAACGTTTCTGTTTCTCCTAATCTTTCTGGTGACGAACATCGACAAGTCTCGTCGATGTTACAAACATTTCAGGATGTTCTCACTGACATTCCTGGACACACAGATGTCATAGAACATGACATAATTCTTACCGACAATAATCCAATTAGGGTTAGGCCGTATCCTATTCCTATACACTTTCAGTCGCAAGTGGAAAAGGAATTGGATGAAATGATTCAATTAAATATAATTGAACCATCGACTTCACCATATTCTTCTTCCATGGTTATTGTCCGGAAGAAGGATAAGAACATACGAATTTGCGTTGATTATCGCAAATTGAATCAGGTCACAAAATTCGACGCTGAACCGATGCCTTTGTTAGAAGATCTACTGGGATTAGACTTTCTAATTCTAGATTCTTCACTAAACTTGACTTGTCTAAAGGTTATTGGCAAGTGCCTTTAGCAGAGCATGCCAAACCTCTTACTGCTTTTTCTACACCTAGGGGTCTATTTCAATGGAATGTTATGCCTTTTGGTCTCATGAACGCCCCTGCCACTTTCGTTCGCATGATGCGTCGAATTCTGTCACATCGTTCGGATGTCATCGCATACTTAGATGACATCTGTCTCTTCAGTGATACCTGGGAAGATCACTATTTAGGGTTATATGACTTACTGTCCACTCTACGTGAGAATAATTTGACAGCAAAACCTTCTAAAGCTTTTGTTGGTTTTGGTGAAATCTCTTTCCTGGGTCATCGTGTTGGTCATGGTCTCTTGAAGACAGAAGACCACAATACTTCCAACATACTGAACATCTCTGTTCCTAAAACGAAGAAACAAGTTAGGAGTCTCTTAGGTTTAATTCAATTTTATGGGAGATTTATTCCAAATTTATCTTCGATCATGGCACCTCTCTCAACATTGTTGAAGAAAGGTTCGCCTAATCTGGTCCGTTGGTCTGAAGAATGCCAATCTTCACTAGACCAAATCAAGAATATATTTTCTTCTCCTCCCATCTTAAGATTACCTACTCTTGATAGGACTTTTGTTCTTCGGAGTGATGCTTCATCCACTGGGATTGGAGCAGCACTGATGCAAGAATATGCAAATACTCTGCATCCTGTTATGTACATTTCTAGAAAACTAAATGCGGCAGAGAGGAAACTACTCGGTTTTAGACCGTGAGTTGTTAGCGATGGTTTGGTCAATTCTAAAGCTACAAAGATTCCTCCTGGGCGCACATTTCATTCTAGAGACTGATCAGAAAGCTCTTACAGCTATTCAGACTAAGAATTTGAAGAGTTCGAGATCCACTCGATATGCTATAGCTCTTCAACCTTTTCACTTCACGGTACGAGCTATCCGTGGTGCGGATAATGTGATGGCTGACATTTTGTCTAGATGCCCACATGACTCCAACTAATACTTCTGTCCTATATTTCCATATATATTACAGAGTCATAACACACCTATATTTCTACAATAGATTAGCACATCTGTACTTACTCTATATGTACACACTATCGTGCTTTGTTGTCATCTTCTTCTGTTCGTTTTTTAAGATGATAGAGGAGGACTGAGTAGTTAATATAAGGGCCGTTAGTTTACTAAACAGCCACAATTATTAATAATGTATTGTACCTTATGAAGCATATTAGTTATTAATTAGCATTATATTGCTTGTACTTTCTCAGAATGTCATTGTTGAGCTGAGGACTTACCTTACGAGTTCTAGATTGTGTACTTACCCTCGGAATACCAGAGCATATGTCCTGGATCGTCATGTAGTTTAACTTTACTATGTACTTATGTCATTACATGTCAAAGAATGTACTATTTAAATTTTCCTATCAGATTTGTACATCCATTTTTAAAGACAATATTAGAGTATGCTGTTTAATGATGATTATAGTAACTTGCATACGTATATTGTGTTTACATGCTAACGTGATGTGTGTTGGTGACACCTCCCCGATGTGAATATTTTTTGAGACATATTTATTTTTCTGTTGAGGTATATCCTCACCAGACACTCTATAATTAGCCTATTGTTTGGCAATTTAATTAATTATCAGCGCATAATTCGTGCGTTTTGAGCCGCTTATCGCTTGCTCTTTGATATTGAAAAAAAAAATATGTTCCACATTTTTTTTTTATCGGGAGGAGGTGGTGATATGTTGCGTGATAAATTCTCGCAACATCGTTTTATTTCAATATCTGTTTTATAACGCAAGGGCAACAACTGCTTGAAATCTATAGTCACTTTTCTCGGTAAGCATTTGTCTTCTCGCGTTAGTATCGAATGCAGTTAACTTTTGAGCTGTGGTCATTTTTGCGCTGGACTGCGCATGACTTGTCTTGTTGTTTGGTCGATCGGTTTCCGCCCACCACTAGTGGGAGTGAGCGATTTGGAATGGCGAAAGAGATGCCTCGTTGAAGAGGGGATCTCCGCTTTTTTTTTGTTCTGTCAGGGATGTGTAGTCCTCTTATGGATATTTCGTTTAGTCGAGATAATACCTCTAGTGTTTTCCCACATGTCGGGAGGCGTGATATTTCTGTGTATTTCATGAAAGCAAGGTAAATTGACTTTTTCATTAACTCTATCGATTTTGGGTCGTGAGCGATTTCGATTCATAGCCTGTCTCCGAAAGTCGTCGTCACGAGATGTTCTTTCCCAGCTCACATGTCGCTGCATTGTACTGCATCGGTTGATGCAGGTACCAAGGACCATTACTTGCTACTTTGTTAAATGAACTAGGTTTAGAAAACCTTTATTATCTAGAGGATATTTTTGAGGACATTATTTATACTTCGGCAGACGTGTCTGTCTTGCTGAAGTCAAACTAAGGAGAGTGAACTGATCTCATACATCTGGTTATCTCCTGGCTGTTATAGAAAAGGATGGAGTTTTCCACCTGACTACATTTACAGCACTATGAAATATAACATGCATCTGACTCATCATTGTAATGCTGTCTACCGTCTATTGCTGTATTGAATGTTGCTGTGATAATGACTGTTTGATGTGCCTACACATTTGCGTAACCATTTTGTCACTGTGGCGTCCACAATAATAATGAAGAAAAACGTCAACGGCTGTTTCAAGACTCATTGACTTTATACGTCGTGAGTTTACTGACGTCCTATGTGGATTGCCCTGTTATTGTTGCATGAACATTGTTTTGACTGAACACATCTACACACTACACAAAACCAGACATGCGGATGCCATCCATCATCATATGGCATCACGCATCACAGGTTGACCTCGTTCGTCACACCAAACACGGTTAGGATCGACTGCACATGACGTGAAATCCTTTGTTTACGTAATCATACATCGCTAGTCCGATGGAACAAAGCCATCTGGACCAGTTTGATTAATCGGCAGCAATAGACGCGTATTAAGCAGTCTATCCCCATTAGATTGCATAAACACTTCCGACCAGACGGTAAATGTGCCTGATATTGTTAAAACAGATTGTCATTAAAAAGATGACGTGGAAGCATCGTGCAAAAACACAGCCCATTCTTAAGTTATTGTGAATTAACAGTCATGAGTATTGGGTCACGAGGAAATGATATAATCGCTTCCGGCAGATGGCTGGTTGTAATAAGCAACTATGGGATTATAACGACCTTCGAAGAGATTTATCTGATGCAGTAATCAAAGACAATTCGGTGATATAATTAGTTTGGTAAATGTAACAATTAATGAGCAACACCTCATAATGGTCAGGCAGTAATGTTCAGATAAGTGGTTTTGTGGGTTACCTCTACTAAAAATCAGATTCCTTATCTTTGCGGTTGCTTAAAATTATCATTATAAACTAATATAACCTATGAGAGGGTGTTGCCCAACAATGCTTCACCGGGTGACATTTGCACTTAATTATAATTGAGTCTCACTCAACAGAATCTCACGAGACGCCATTTGTGCAGGGGCTAAAATACAATTTTAAAACCTAACACGGTTTAAGATTTTCGCACTGCTTTTTCTTAGCTCCATCAGGAGAGATCATAGACAACCAGAGATAAGGAGTACTACTAAGGATTTCATTATAGGGCATGCCACAACACTAGGAGAGCCTTCAAAAATTAGAAAGGATAAAACTTCAAAAATAGTACTGAGAGCCACCAGTCCAAGGAACCTTCCTCCTTTGTTAACAGTTTGGAATCTACTTAAGTATGTAAACCTAACCACTTGAGAGACGACTGCACCTTAAACATCTGATCGACATATTCCGGCCTTTCTGTGCATCAAAGTCTGGATATATCATTATAATTCACCCAGACCATTGGGGTAAGTTGTAACATGTACATTTTATTAATTTTTATTTGCACTTTGACATGTATGAATTACTTATTGAGGTACAGTTGCTTATGAGGCTGGCAGCCACATCGTATAAAATAACTACCACATTAACCATCACTGCAAAAGCTGGTGACTGCTTCGTGGGGATTTTCCTCACAAGGAACCAATAGTAGATGTCGCCCCAGGCTCCATAGGGAGCAAGGAGTGAATGATGATAACATCATGGTGTATATATTTATTAAGCCCACGTTTTAAATAAAGTTTTACATGTATATTTATATACGCACATGGCACTCTTACCGCTCTCCTAAAGCACTTTGAACTGACTCGATGGGTTAAGATTTAACGTTCAGTGGTATCAGGCAAAATTTTCAGGAAGATGAAATGGTGGAGGGAAGCGGAGGTGGCCTGATGTTTACATCAGGAGACATGAGACTTATAGTAAGTATTTTTTTTATCTTACTTTTTCGTAGAGGTTGCCAGAAGTCGGCGGTAACCGCCTACGACAGACGGGTATTAAAGACACTTGACGCGGCAAACTAAGCAGTTACATCAGCCTAGCTGCACGGAACGTGCTGCTGCCAAAATAATCGACTCTTGAAGTGAAGGAACAGTCAAAACTCCACAGGGAACGAGCACTGACTGAGCCAGAATCCAACTAACCCCACACCGCCAGTTAAGTAAAATACTGGCCCAGCATTTGAACACTTTAATATCCTATCTACTTTCAATTAAGATCTTCCTGTGAAGATAAATTCACTTGTTTTGTTTTGACAAAATCAATTTTTATTCTTTTAACCCCGTTGATAAAATAATTTAACAATAAATTTTCTTTGTTCTGTATGTATATATAAATCATTAGTTAAGCTAATCAATTACTTGAGTGAATTTGATGTCTGCACCCGTACGACTCATTAAAAAAAAAAGAAAGAATATAGAGCTATACAAATTACAATTTTGCTAAATCACCTTCGGCTAGGGGCTCATAAAATAATAGTCAAAATCAGTGGCGGTTCCAGGGGGTTGTCATTGGGGGTGCTGCACTGTTCATTCATTTAAAATACTATACATAATACTCACAAATTGTGACCACCATGTGAAATATCAACTCAGACACAAATGATTAGTGTCTTATCTCATCTAAAATCTGTCAAGAAGTTCTGAAAAGTTATTTTAAAAGTTTACTGCAACTAGGAGTAATCATTGTCAGTCGTAGCAGCTTCCCGAGTCTCAAACCGGTTACACGGACATATATGCTGCTATTTCTCGTGTTTAAAATTGTCATTGTAACTTCCCTTTAATTTGCTCATTGCACTTGAGCTGTGGATGGCTGCAGCTCTGGTTAAAAAAATCAAACCAATCGTAGTTCGCCTCTAGCTGTGTATATGACAAGCATTCGCTTATAAGAGGTCAAGGTCACTTGAGCTGAAATCGTTTGCAGCACTTTCCCCAATACACAGTGTTAGATAATTTTATTTTTTTATTTAACCCTTCCGGTGTAACCTCAATTTTTTGGTCTGTCCGTATTATGTATTATAATGTAGTAAAGACAGCAGTATGCAGTCCTTTTCTTAGGGAGTGCTGCAGCTCAACAGCTCATTAAAGAAAGCCGCCACTGGTCAAAATATATTTTCTCACAGACGTGCGCGGAGAGTATAAAGTTTATGATAACTTAGATGAATAAGATTTTGGTCTTGCCATTCTAGAAATCCCTGTGAGACCCCCTGAAATAGCGACAACATACTAACTGTTTTGATATAGCCAATGACAAGTCATGTTTTATCCAATTGAAAGGCACGGAAATTAAAAACAAAACAATTGTAACACACATGTTACATTCTTGCATTAACGAGCATGAAAACCGCATATATCAAGCATTCTGGTCAACTGTTATGCACAACTATATTAAAATCAAAGACTGTTGTAAAACTATACTTTAGGTAAAAATAAATCACTGTGGTAAATATTAATCGTGTTGTTGGAGTGCAGTGGCGTATTTAGGAACAACTGTTTGGGTGTGGGTAAAAGGGTGGGAAGGGGGTATTCAGGAGTTGAGTCTTGGTAGGCGCAATACCCACTTCCCGATAAGCCATTGTCTGTTATAATACATTCTAAATCATTTTGAGCATATTATTTAAAAGGTTAGTAATCATTTTTCAAAACAAGAAAAATACGCTTGGATACTACTTCCTAGTTAAACCACTAGTCGATTGTATATAATAAGTATCTTATATTATACGAATAAATCCTTTAACATTTCATACTTTGTTTAAATTTTGAGAATTTTCACCACAGATTACATCACAATTGTATTTAAGATCATTATTGCCATTTTGATCTGCACCATTTTACAACACAGAAACATACAATATTTTCAATTACCACATTCTTAATTTCAGAACTTTCAATCCACATCAAGGTTTTTCATGTCTTGTTCGAAAGCAGGTAATTGGACATTAGCTTGATTTTGCGCAGATGAGCAATGATTCTTTAATCCTACAGAGTCTGCGGATTCATATGACCCCGTCTTCGACATCCATCGTATAACACAATTCATTTCACTCATCACCTCTGAACTCTCCAAAGGAGCATAAGCCGTCAACAAACGTAAGACAAGTCTTCCTGTCACGTGCCATCAGCTCACGGCCTTCCCATGTTTTCTTCTTACTTGTCATATCTGTGTTCAGTTCTCTTCTCCATGTGTTCTTTGGTTCTTCTCTTACACTGGTATTTCCAAAATAACGACTGGCTATTAATGCTATCAACAGGTTTCCTCAATATGTGAACTATCCATCTCCAGTGTCTTCTTCTCATTTCTTGCTGACAGGCACTTGTCTAGTTTTTGTCATCATAATAGTGATCTTGTCATACCACCTCATTCCTTCTATTCAATGCAAGCATCAGTTGGTCATAGCCCAAATGTCTTTTTTAACCCGTGACGCGTTTTAATTAGTAGATAAAGTTTTATATATAAGTTTTAGATGGTACATTCAGTTGCAGATGTTTACTTAATGGCATCCCTTTTCCTTATTTATTTTATAAAGGGGAGTTGAAAATTTCTAATTGTGTGTATGTTTGTTGTCTGTCCATAAAATACTAGATTATTCATTCTTGTTGCATTGTATTTTTTATTTAAGTGGGAGGAAAAGGATCCCGTTACACGCCCATTGAAGCATTTTGGGAATATGGTGTTAGGCCCATATTTTCTTGACCGTCGGCACACTAGGGGTGATGTGGTCAGCATCACGCCGGCCGCCTTAACCTTCCCAGAGTTGCTCTGGTACCCATTTGGGGCTGGGTCGACCCAGGAGCCGTTTGCGGCCTAAAAAAATCCCACCTCATCTGGGGTCGAACCATAGACCACTGAGCTAGGAAGCCAGTGCACTAACCACTATGCTACCGCGGCCCCCAAGTGGGAGGAAAAGGAAGGTTAAAAAGCTTGGGGTGTGTGGGCTTATATTAATTTTCATACTTTCAATACACAAATTCAGCTGGGCCAAATATTTTTGTTTTCTGGTCGGTCCACTTTTGATATGTAACTTGGGCAGATTTTTTTGTTCTGTGTGTTCTATAGTTGCCGTACTTGTATTATACGAGTATTTGCATTTTTATTTATTGTCTGTTCTTTTTTTAATTTCATTTATTACCATCGTAATTTATTTCCTAACAGTCAAGTGCCCACTTCTGTTACTAATAAGCTAATACAATACTCTGTGGATTCCATCTTCAGATATGTAAATACCAGAAACATGCAGTGAACGCGTGAAAAAAAATAGTTGCAGAACTGTTACCAGCGGGAAATTCAGAACGTTTGTTTTTGCACTGTCCTTAATGGCACAGGTGTGGTCTGTTTAATCCAGGCTTGTTCTTAACCTACGTCTACCAGAGCATCAATCACGTACCTTCTCAAAGACGTTTTATTTTTGCAGGCTTGTTTACCGGCAATACCTTACGAGTTATGGCACTTACACACTGCACGTATCTCAGAATGGAAATTAACACAACAGCTGATTTAGAAGAAACAGAAAATAAGTAAAATGTTGTTCCGCCGACAGAATAAGCTGTATTAATTACAAGGGTAAAATCATCAAAACAATTACAGAGCAGTAAACAAACACTAAGAAATTACAGACAGACTTTCATCAGAGGGTATTTACGTAGAAAAGAAGGATTGAATGGTATGACAAGGTCAACAATGTGGAGCTGATGACAAGGTCACCAATGTGGAGCTGATGACAAGGTCACCAATGTGGAGCTGATGAAAAGGTCACCAATGTGGAGCTGATGACAAGAAGCCAGCAGAACAAGTAATGAGAAGAAGACACTAGGAAACCATTCATACGTTATTTGGAAGCACAAAACTCACGATCATTATCAATAGAAAACTGTGCCAAAAATGCAAACTCATGGAGCTACACAACAAACTAAAATGTTATACTACCAAAACAAGAATTAAAATATGAAATATGGGAACTACTGATGGTAGTAACTGTGGCACCGATAACATGACTGCTGAACAACTACTTTAAAGATGTCCAACATATGAAGAAAATGCAAAACACATAAGGCCATCACAAAGACCATTTCTGGAAAAACTCTACGGAGACAGCAAAAGCCTCAAGATGACGTTTGACAATGAACGAAGAAGAAGAAGAAAGTTTAACAACTACCACAAGAAATTAAAACAATTAAGGATGATCAAAAACGTTTATAAAATAATATTCACAATACAATTTTAGTTCAACTACCAAATGTAACAAAAAAATAAACTATCAACAAATGCAAAATGTGCATATTTGAGATGACTTCAGTTGTAATAGAAAAGATTGAAAAAGTTACAGTAAACCAGTCTACAAACTCCTCAATAAAGAGGTATATATATATATATTAAAGGTGGAAAGGGTGTTAAAGAACGAATATTAATGTATTTTGTATCGTTGCCACACACAGGCTATTACCATTTATTTTGCGGTAATATGTCTCTCTGTGGTAACTCATGTTTTTGCACGGGTTTTTATCTTACATTGAACGCTGCATATTTAATACGTCACCAGTTGTTAATGACGTAACGCGTTTTGCACTAATTTATGCTAACGGCTAATACTCTTGGCCTTTCGTTACTTCTAGTCTTCATGGTAAGACGTGTTTTATTCAAGCTCCAAGTATTGCGGAGGAAGATAACTATTTAAGTGGCATATTTGACTTGAAGGCCGCCACTATGTTATATAAGATGATTCAGAACTTATCAAGAAGTTCCACCTATTAATGAAAGGATATTCAAGTATTTTTACATTCACGTCGTCTGGTTCACATTACTTGGGTGGTCATCGTTCGTATGCACCTCTAGTACAGCGGCCAGAACTGAATGTTTGAGACGAGACAGATGGAAGTTTAACTACGATGTATACCTTATATATATGCCTTGACCATGATGATGTTGTTCATGAAGAAAATTAAATGTTGAAGATGATTTGTGGACCCTCTAACCAACGACTTGAGTTCAGTGATGTCCTGTAACGACCATCCCCGTCTCCATTCGTGTTTATCAGTACGATGCATGTACGTTTGTGACTCTATATTCTAACCCAAACTTAATTACAAGAAGATAACCACACGTAACAAAGGGACATGTCACATATACTATAGACAGTAGGAAATATTACAACAAATGCCAGAGAATTAAAAGCCAGAAAGAACCAATACAAAAAGAACAGCAATTGTATTATACCATATAGAATAAATAACACTATATAAGGGAAGGATCCCGTTACACGCCCATTGAGGCGTATATGGGAATATGGTGTTAGGCCCATATTTTCTTGACCATCGGCACACTAGGGTGATGTGTTCAGCATCACGCCGGCCGCCTTAACCTTCCCAGAGTTGCTCTGGTACCCAATTCTCGAGGCTAGGTCGACCCCGAAGCCGTTTGCGGCAGTGGCGTATCCTGGTAATGCGAGCTAGGCGTGCTGCTACTTAAAATGAATATGTACGCCTACTATTTAACTTCTTCCCCTCTTAATATAAAAACCAACTATATTCAATTACGCAACGATAGTTATTAGGGGTATATGTCAATTATCTCCGAAATACTAATTAACTTACAACTTGAAACTCACTGTCACTGTAATAATCTGCATTCCCGGCAACTAACAAACATTAATCACAAAAAACACTGGACGGACACAGCCGATTTTTACAACCCGAGAGCTGCAAGACCACCGCACGCATGTTCGTATTGTATTGACGTATCTGGCCATGACCCCGATCCACACAAACCAATCTTCAGACGTCCGAAAGGTGCAGCACGCATTGTGACGGAATTACCCGACAAACTTCGGGCGATTGTAACCAACCAATAAAAACTGCACTATAAAACGCGTCTGGGAAACTGAAACTAGATATACTCGTAGATTCTGTGCGGGAAAATCCGTTATCCTGATGCGTGCGGTCCGAAAGCAGAACATTAGAAGAGAAATATTTTATAGAATAATAAATTAAATTTTTATTTTCCTTCGGGCATAGGTGTGCGCAGCACGCACAGCACACATAGAGAATACGCCACTAGTTTGCGGTCTAAAAAATTCCACCGCAGCTGGGGATGGAACCATGGACCACCGAGCTAGGAAGCCAGCGCACCGCGCTATCGTGACTCCAAATAACACTATATACCAAAATTATAATCCACATGCGGCTGAAATTCTATGCATGAGATAAACGTCAGCTTTCTTGTGTATGAACCAAAGTAATTTTTTTTAAAGGCATTGAATATGACATAGCATTACCAGGCAGTTCATGTTCTGGAATCCGAAGAGTAAGAGAGGGAACGAAAAACATACGTAGCAGGGAACTGAAGACAGACAAGAAAAGAATAAAGAATACATGGAAAGACCTTGAAAGGATGGCACAGTAAAGGAAGGCTTGGTATGAATTTTTTGAAATTTTATGCTCCTTAGGGAGCCGAACAGTAATGCTGATAATGATGATTAAAGAAACACTAAAAGAAATAGTTACAACCGTGAAGAAAAATCTCATGATTTCTTGATGATTTCCAGGAAAAAGCATTGGGTCTCTTTTTCCGAGAAACAGAAGATAAAGCGAACTGACTGCCAGAGAAGCACATGATTTGTAAAAGACAAAATAGATAAGACAATAAAAAAGACGAAAGAAGAAGTAACAGATACTTCCGATTACCATGTGGAAGTAAATCATGGAGAATAAATACACAAACAATATATATCACTGAAGCCGAGAGAAATGGCATTTTTTAAAGAGAGAAGATCATTAAGAATTTCGTGGACAGCGGACAATACTAGTGAGAATAGTGGCGTATTCAGAGGATGTTTTTTGAGGTGGTATATTTAGGTGGGGGGGTGAAACCTATTTGGAAGCTAAATGTTGGAAACTCTCCCCTCCTTTTATATAATCCATTTTGTTTTAATAATTCGACATCAGCGACAGACAACGCAGGAGCGGTGGGGATCGACTTAAGAAACACTAGGCCCCCTAAGGATCTGCCCTGGTAAAACAATGTCAGGTTTCCGTGTTTGAAATTTGGAATAAATGCAACTTTTATGTACCTTTTATCTCAGCTAGACGATCTGCTTCCTGTGGTTCCACCAACATTGAAATGGAGACATGTAAACTTAACGATATTTTAACCAATGTTAACTTTGCTTCAGACAGATCGCGTTCCTATCTCAAGCAGTTCACGATTACAATGATTTTTTTCTTGTACCTAGCTGTCGGATCTCCACTGGGAATGCTGGAACAATGCCGTTAACCCCGGGGAAACAGTGCTTTTAAATGTCTTCGGGAAGGTCTACTTCCTATATTTTCAGAAATAACCCTTTCTTCCCCCCTTTCCCCCGTCATATACAGCCACTAACTTATCCCATGTAATTTATAGGTTGATAAGGATCTACTCAATGTGGACACTTGTTGTAAATTATACTTCTTCTTCTTCTTCTTCTTTCACGTTTGAACTTCCTAAGAGCACAGGAAATCATCAAATTTATGCAAAGTCTTTTTATCCCGTGCCGTCGGTTCAAGGTTTTTCCATGTCTTATTTATCCAGTTCTTTTCTCCATGTCTTATTTATCCAGTTCTTTTCTCCATGTCTTGTTTATCCAGTTCTTTTCTCCATGTCTTATTTATCCAGTTCTTTTCTCCATGTCTTCTTTGGTATTCCTTTACCTTTCTTATCCTGAGGATTCTAAGAACAAGGACTGCCTGGAAATACAATCAACAGGTTTCCTCAATCTGTGCCCTATCCATCTCCAGCGTCTTCTTCTCATCTCTTGTTCCACTGGTACTCGTCTGATTCTTATCATCAGTTCCACATAACTGATATTGTCATACCACTTAAACTATTATATTCTAAGCAAATATTTATTTATGAAAGTCTGTAGATTTTTAGTCATTGGTTTTGTTTTTATCCATGACTCAGAGCCATTCGATCAAAGTGAATTCATCTATTCTCATCGTATATTGCACGACGTAAATTCACTCAGACAAGCTTCATTGCATGAAACCCATTTGTTACCAGAAGATCATTTCGTGAAGAGCTCCAGTCTAGTCAGCGTCTTTTTAAGATCAGACAGCAGACATTTTCTTGAGACAACTGTCAACGGGTTGTCGAAACTACAGAGCTTTCCAAGCGTTGAGGGACATTACATCTTACACGTTCTCACCACGACACGTGCAAGAGTTTCAGCTATACTTACTCGTCTTGGAGATAACCCACAAGAAAAACTATACATCCACATTGGACAATCTATGCCAATCTGTGTCGAGGACAGTTGAGAGACACATAGACAGTGTAGAGTGGTGATCATTGTGGTAACCCGTAATATATCACCTCATCACTTCCCTATTCACATAGGTTCACTCTCATACTTCATTAACCACATTGTTCACATTTCATGATTGTGTGTATTGTCTTTCACCATCATCCCTTTTTACTTTCTACTAACCTTATATGGGAGCGCAATGAGAGAAGTACAGAACCCAGACGTTATAAGGTAAATAGATGTGGTAATATGAGAGAGATGAGAGAAGCCTAAAATAAACCTCCGACTTTACAAGATAAATAGGTGTTGTCATAAGAGAGCGATGAGGAAAGCTTGAGACAGACCGCAAACTTTATGAAAGAAATAGATGTGGTTATATGCGAGCTCATTGAGGCGACAATGAAAGAATATGCCTACTCTTTCATCCGGCATATCGTAAGAGGCGACCAACATGAGGCTGTGCGTGGGTCTGGCCGCCTCATCATGTAAAATAAACTGCTACATAACACCATCCACCACTGCACGAGCACAAAGATACTCTGATCCAGGCGTCATGCAAAGGGACCAACTGAATAAGGAGCGAAAAATTGAAACAAAAAGATATTTGAGCAAACCATGACGAAGAACCAGTTTCGGCTCCTGCACAGATACTACATGAGCATGGCCAAGCTATGACAGTAAATGTAACTTACAACCAACCCAGTTTAGCTAGTAAATATTTATAACTACGCTAATAGAAGTAATCTCTTTCCTGACACCAATCTTTAACGCCTCAGATAATGGCGCTGTTGCTGAGTTTTATAATCGGTCTGTATGTGGAAATATTATTACACGTCTGGAAACATGATTCTGCCAAAATTACAAGAGCTGTGTTAAAAGGATTATGTTTGTATGTTAGTATGAACATATAAATGATGTACTAACATCAAATATGACATCTGTGTAGGATATTATTGAAAGAGACATGAAAGAAGATTTCCGTATGTATGTATATGTATGTATGTATGTATGTATGTATGGTAGCCATCATTAACGCTGTATGAATTTATGTAAATTTACTTTATGTAAATTCTAATGATTCTCCTGTATGCCATGTTGTTTTTCATTATATCATGTCAGTACATATCAATGTATGTATGTATGTATGTATGTATGTATGTATGTATGTATGTATGTATGTATGTATGTATGTATGTATGTATGTATGTATGTATGTATGTATGTATGTATGTATGTATGTATGTATGTATGTATGTATGTATGTATGTATGTATGTATGTATGTATGTATGTATGTATGTATGTATGTATGTATGTATGTATGTATGTATGTATGTATGTATCATGTATGTATGTATGTATGTATGTATGTATGTATGTATGTATGTATGTATGTATGTATGTATGTATGTATGTATGTATGTATGTATGTATGTATGTATGTATGTATGTATGTATGTATGTATGTATGTATGTATGTATGTATGTATGTATGTATGTATGTATTAACGCTGTATGAGTTTTTAGTGTGTTTGGCTCATGTTCAGGATTATGTTGCTAAGTGTTTTAAAGGTGAAAACATCAAGTTTGCCTGTCATGCGAGTTCGCTGTTTAGTGTTTGTGTTGGTACCAAGTAGCCAAGATGGTTGTTTTGGGATGTGTCAGCCGAACAGCGTTTCAAAACATCACAAATTTAATGAAGGCTATTGTTACTGTTGATATCAAATTTCGAGAGGCCATATTAATATCGCAAGTTTAAGCAATGCCTTATTATAATCATACATGCCTAATGAGGTAGCCATGTATTGGTTCAACTTCAAGTTATTCGATCTGTGGCAATAGAAACATGTCAAGCCAGCTCGACCTAACGGTTAGCGTTGAGGCTCCCTACGGTAGTAAGTGGATATTCTTAACACCTATTATAACAACACCCGAAGAGATTGTTACATAAATTAGGGATATTTGTGATAGATAAAAACGAAAAGGTCTTTGAAACTGACCTTTTCATTTACAAAAAATATATATTCATTTGTGAAGCCATTGGAAAGAAGCAATGTTTTCGTTAGCAATGGCTAACCGGATACTGTCAAGGTTGACTGTGTTAGACATAAAGTTAATGATCAACACTTCACATATGCAAAGAGTCAGCCATATGCATGTTGAAGGACTTTCGTGTGTGGTTACTGGTTGTGTTGCTTGAATTCTGATCGTGCTAATATTCGTACGCGAATGGGGTGAACCTCACCTTTGGGTTGTCGTAATGCCTGAACTTGGCATCAAGATGTAAACAACTGTTCATCTTATTAACTCAGCAACTTGATATAAAATACATAATTCATAATGGTTGAATGGTGTAACGTGATTCAACGAATAATGCCTCCGGTTCGAGTCCTTCACAATTTAATATGGATTACACACATACATAAACAGTTCAATTCACACCTGAGGGACATGCATCAATCAATCAATAGCGTAGACTGCTGTTTTACATGTCAATGTCCGTTTAAGGATACAATGCAGTAATTGTCGTCAGAACATCACAGCTATATGCACGCGCAGATAGAATGGCTACCTGCCGACAGTGAGACTGTGAGTCTAATTACTTCGTATAAAGTAGACGATTATCTTTCTCCTTCCAAGGATTTAGTTAATCACTAACCTCCATAAGTTTCCTCTCATGTAGAGTTCTAGGACTGACCCTGGTCCATCATAATGCACATATAAATGGCTATATCATGCCATTGAATTGGAAGGTTAACAAAACGCAGCTATTCAGCTTGGCGGTCAAGTAACAAAGGGTCGCGTCTCCTAGTTACCGACTGTGACCCAAACAACGCTAGACACGTCATAATCGATCGTGTATGGAGCGTTCAATAATTGAAATATCTATCGCAATATATTAAATGTCTTAACCTTTACATTTGCACGTCCGCTAACCTTTAGCAGACGGCGTTAATATCATATACCGTAACAATGCACTCGATGCTAACTATAACATTAAACATGGTGTAAACAAATCTTTTCGTGGCAAATACAATTTCCCACGTAATAACGATACTATCTCTAATAGGAGTGATTCTTGGCGTCAGGCCAACAAAAGTAATCCTGTTGTCAGTCCTTTAGATCACGGTAAAAACTTTGATAAATGTCATGTCAAGGCTCCACACCCAAACCGTGCATCGACCGTTCAAATTTCTGATAAATTGGTAACAGGGGACAAAACTATTAGTACTCGTTCCCAAAATGATACCCATTATGTTCGGGACAATAAGGATTCTATTATTCCTGTTACTCATCATACTCAGCACAGACAGTATGATGCACCTGTTAAGCACATTGCCACAGGCAAAAATAAAAACAATTTTGCTAGGAGAGATAATCGTGATTTTAGACAGTATCAAGGGGGTCCATCACGTAGTAATTTTCCTTCTCCGAGAAATTGGAGACAATTTAACGGACCTCAACATTTTGTTTCCAACAATTCTGTAAATTCTGGAAGGGGTAACTACACTAAAGATTATCAACCTTACAATAATTTATCTCGGAGACAACAAAATCCATCTAATAGATATTTTGATCAAAGGGGAAATAGTAATCGCATCTATGCTAACTGTGGTTCAAATCAGAACAATGGTCCTAATAGAGGAAATAGCAATGGTCCCAATAGAAATAATAGTTGTGATAGATCTCGATATGACGGTAGATCTCCAAATGATAGATCACATCGCCATGCTAACTCTGCTCAACAGGAGCCCCAGGTTATTGATAATCAAGGTAACAATAATAATAGTGTCTCTAAAGCTACTGCTTGCTCTGCTTTCGATTTCGAGAGAGCATCTCAGTGCCCGGAGTGCACAACTTTGTTCCAGCCTACAGCAATAACTACCTTGAGTTGCGATCATCCTCTACCCACTCTTCCTGCCTTATCTGCTCATGACGGAAGAGGGTCTCTTACTCTACATAAGGGATTTGTAAATAATAATCCAGTCTCAGTTCTCTTTGATTCTGGATGCACAACTGTTGGAATTAGACAGTCTCTAGTTCATCCATCTTGTGCAACGGGTAATATAGTGAAATGTATGACATTCGGTGGGACAGTTGAGACTTTTCCGACTGCCATAGTCCACATTGCCACACCGTTTTTCACTGGTTATATACACGCATGTATGCTCAGAGCGCCTATCGCTGACCTTACTGTCGGACAGATACATGGTATAAAGGTGTGTACGCCGGTACAAATTGCTGCTTGGGAACGGCAACATAACCTTACTGCAGTTGGGGGGGGGGGGGGGGGGGGGCGGGGGGGGGGGGGGGGGGGGGGGGGGAAAAAAATTCCACACTAACAACTATGCCAAAATCTTTTCACCAGGTACATTCTGCTAACATGATACATTCTGCTAATTTGGTGAAATCTTGCAGTATTGATGATAAGTTTGTTCATCATGCTAATTTTGGTGCTTCTTTTAGCCCAGTTCGACATACCTCAGTACGTCGTTACTCTAACTTTGATTCTTCTTTAAGTACCATTATAGAAGAAGATCCTTCGGTTTTGTCTGACACACACACTAACTTTACAGCTACGGCTGAATCTACATCCAGTAATATTTATTGCAACTTCTTTGCCGCAATGACTAGTGTTTTCTTTGCTACATGTACGAACTTAATTGTTAGTACATATCTATACCTTATGAGTTTCTTTAACTTTCTTATTGGGCCGGTTAGCTCAGTATCTTCGTCTTTTACGACTTTTTGTCGTACTTACTGCTTTTCTTTTAAACTTCGACGTAAGTCCAAGTTTACTACTGTCTGCTTTTATATCTTTATTCTATATTTCTTGCTTTTTTCCGTGCACAGTACACAGGCTATGACTTCAGTTCAGCCTTTGAGATGCACGCATTTGTCAACTGCATTTCCTTTGTCTTGCGCCAAATCTCAGATTGTCAGCCATCATTACACTCTTGGTCATCATTACACTCAACATGACGTTGGTATCATGTGTATATTCACGACTTTTCCGTACATCATTGCACACTGCTATTTTTCTCAGACATTTTATCTCCCTATACAATTGTTATATCAGGTTAGTCTGTGCTACTTTCTCTGTTACCCTTTCTTGTGTAACGGAGGAAGGTTTGATTAACATCTTACAGTGGTCAGAAGTTTACACAGCCACACGCGGTAGGTTAAATTTGAAGTTAACTGTTGCCTTTCATAAAATCTTACCGTTATTAAAATAGAAATTTTCATTAATTTTCCACACCAACGGCCTTCCCATGAGAATCAGAGTTGCTATGTTACGTGATTAAGCTGTTTCTTTTCAACATGTTCTATATGTCGCCTTACGCCACTTTTCCTGTTCCAGTGAAGCTAGTCTGAATTTTGACGCCACACTAGATGATTTTGTATCTGCATGCTCACAAGAGTTGTCAAGATCACTGCAACTATTGATATTTATAGTATATGTTTAATTTAAGACAATGTATCATTTCCTTTTCATGCATCATGTCATGACCATATTATGATATGACTGTGTTTTGGATAATCGTTGAATATGTAACAATTATAGTGATAATACTATTTAAACTTAAATTATCATTATGATACATTTCGGTATTGTACATTGAAAAGGTGTTTTTTTGACATTGTGATGTATTTATTTGTTCTTTACCCAGCGCTTGATTGTGTGCTAAGGGGGTAACTAGGTATAGAGATATTATTAATGTTGATGTCTATAACAAGTTCATCATTGGTACTTTATTAACTTGGTTATCATGCATATTATACTATTTTTAGATGGTAACTAGTTATTTGTTCTTTGGTATAGATATGCATTGTTTAATTTAATGGTTACTATGTTCTATCATTGCTTTCTTTTCCCTATTCTCATTTCATTGCTTTCTTTCATTGCTAGTCATTCTTCTTGTACTTCATCTTGTCTTTTCACTTTCCATTTATTATTTTATACTAAGACTATACTTGATATACCTCATCTTTGTTGGAATTTGATTACCTTTGTATACTTCATTTTCTTACTTTACACATACTTCCATCCCTCTTTTGTTGATCTATGGATATGACTTAACATAATATAATTCTCTGTTGTAGATATTAGAATTTCATCGACCTCATATTTTCTTGTTTGATGTACTTTTCAAAAACAAAAATGATATCATTTTTTTTCCCCCGGGGGTCGGTGTACTCTGTTAAGTCATATTTTTATTAATGGGAGTTAAGTGTTAAAGACTCATATGGACGGGTCGGATTTTTGTTACACACGCTAGTAAGCACGCTTTTAGTGATGGGATGATTTTTTTTCAGTTGGGGGCTTTGTGCTCTGTAATTTTTGAACATAGCTCAATCTGAGTCTGTGTCAGTCTTTTTTAAAAATAAGATAAAGAAAGTTTTGGAATATTCTTAGTGTTAGTTTGGGGAAGAGACGGTTGAGCTGAACTGTAGTCTCACGCGGTTGGTCCGCGCAATTGTGTAATTTTTACTGAGTTGTACTGAGAGAGGAAAATCTCGAGACAGTGTGTTGCTGGCAGGGCTTCGGGATGGCGGTCCCATCTCGCTAGTGCGTTCTAGGGTGTCTCTTTTGTAAAGGGGAGAATTGTGTGATATTAAAGATATCTTTTCGAGGCCATGGAGTAGGCCGCCCGCGAGTATTATTATTGATGAAGATATTCATACAAACCTTTGTTCCTAATGGATGTTTACCATGGTCTATTATGAAATAAGAGATACTGTGAGCTGCTTTGTTACGCAGCCTACTTTTTCCCCATTGGATTTACTTACTAGATATTTAAGATGTTGGAAGTTTGTTCCTGAGGGATATTTATTGTAACAGTGTACTGTGCTGAGGCCTGTGATTTATGCAACCGATGTGACGGATATTTTGTACCTGATGCTGTATGATTATTCTGTGAACCGTTGATGCTCCATGATTTGTTATAAAATGTCGTCCCATGATGTCTACGTGAGTCTGTCGTAATAAATTGTATTACGTTACCACTCGTTCCGACATTCCCTGACTCCTATGTTTTGCGGTGGTGTGAGGTTCCAGTTTGTCCAGGTATGCCAGAACCCTTTAACATTCGCGTATGTTGACATCTACATATTCACACACCTGTCGGCCCTTCGTAAGCCCGACCTATGCTGATTGCCATTCATCAGCGATTACATCAACAGTTTATTCCTACCCCACTTACGTATCATTAACAATGCTATTTTCTAAGCTAGTATGTTTTTAATTTTCGCTGGATGGTTTATTTGGTTACTCTGTATGTATCTGGGGGAGTCTTTCATCAGTTTGGACTACTGGCTCGAATCCTTATTTATTTTTTATATGTTAGCTTTAGTTTTTGTAATATAGTGTTTTATTAACTTTTGCATTTCTGAAGGGGACTTTGTGCCTATGAGATTTTCTACACTCATTTCTACCTTGTGGTTACTACAGTATGTCTTAATGTTTTGCCTCTGTTGGTCATATTTCTTGCAGTCCTCCAGAAAGTGTCTAATTGTGTTTGGTTCTTGACACTCTTCACATGTGGGTTCCTCAATCATGAAATATCCAGTTCTAAGCTTTAGCCTCAGCAATTTTTTATTAATTGGTATTTTTAGTTCATCTTTTATTTGACATTTTTTGCTTGGTTTTTTAAGGATTTTATATGAGTGTCTTGCTTTTTTACTTTGGTCCCATGCTGTTATCCACTCTTTAGTTATTGCTTGAGCAATTAAGCTCTTAATTTCAAACTTCCCTAAGCCTACTTCAATTTTGTTATAGCTAGTTCTCCCCCCTTTGGTTTCTTTGTCTGCAAGCTCATTTCCTGCTATCCCCACATGTGATGGTATCCATGTTATTGTTGCACTGCATCCTGTAGTGTGCAGATATGTATTAATCTGTAGTATTTCCTCTATAATATCTGGCCTGCTACATGTATGTCTGTTTCTGATAGCTAATACTGATGAAAGGGAATCTGTGAGAATGGTTACTTTCTTTGGTGGGTTTTCTGCAGCTATTTATAAAGCTTTTAGGATTGCCACTAATTCTGCTGTAAAGATGGATGTATTACCTGTTACTTTGTATCTTTTATAAATTTTTAATTTTGGTATTGCTATTCCTGCTCCTAATTGTCCTTCTTCATCTTTTGACCCATCTGTATATATAGTTAGGCTATTATTCATATACCGTTCTATGTACTCTAGTGCTTTACTTTTTGCTGAGATTATGTCGTTAGATTTGCTTATGATCTTTGATAAGTGGGAGTCAGTTTCTGGCACTTTTAATTCCCATGGTGGGATCTTTGCTTTATACTGAGCACTACTGTTTATCGTATTAAATAGGTCTGGGTAATGATCCACTTCATCCATTGTTTTCCACCCTGACGGGTATCTATTATGGTTTAATGGAATGTGGCCTATGTACTGGTTACCCCTGTCAAAGGTTTTGTGTGCTGGGTGAGTTGGATCTTTTGACACTCTTGCCCAGTAGCTGAATCTCAGTTCTTTTCTCCTTAGCTCCAGGGGTATAATGCCTAGCGCTACTTCTACTGCCTCTGCTGATGTTCCCTTTGATGCACCTGCTATTATTGACAGTGCCTGGTTTTGGACTGTGTCTAGTTTTTTCTTATTGCTCGGGGCGACTGATGCATAGACAACACTGGCATAGTCAAGTTTGCCCCTAATAAATGATTTATAGAAGGTTTACAGTGTTTTATTGCAGGCTCCCCAACCACTTCCTTTCATATATCTTAGCATGTTAATAAGTTCCCTACTGCTTTGCACTAATAGGTCTATGTGTTTGTTCCAGTTTAGTTGCTGGTCTAGTACCATACCAAGAAATGTAGTTGATTTTGCTGTGCATACTTTTTGCTCATTAATGCTTATGTCAATTATATTGTTTTTAATTACACGCCCTCTACTGAAGATCATTCATATGGTTTTTTTAACGTTTAGATTAAATCCCCACTTGTTCATCCAGTCAGATACTTTATCTATTTGTTTTTGTACTGTTTTATAGAGGAATGGGAGATTTCTTCCCGTTCTGCATATCGCAGCGTCATCTGCAAACTGAGATAGGTTGTTTTTTAATTCTTTAAACTCGTCGCCTAGGTCGTTGACCATAATCGTAAAAATAGATGGTGATATTACTGATCCCTGGGGGATTCCATTCTGTTGTTCATACACCTCAGATCTATCATTGTTTATTTGTACCGTGAAGTATCTATCCTGCAGGAAGTTTTCTAAATAATTGTAAGTTCTGCCTACTATGCCTAATTTTCTGATTTTATGTAGTTCACCCTCCCTCCAACACTCATCATATGCTCTTGCTACATCAAGGAATATTGCCACTGTCTTTTCATTCCTTTTGATGCCTGTTTTAACATCATGTTCCAGCCTCAACAGTTGCTCTTTTGTACTATGTTGGCTTCTAAAGCCTGCCTGGGTTGGACTGTACAAACTATGCTTTTCTAGGTGAAATTTTAGTCTGCTGTTGACTATTGTTTCTAGAATTTTTCCTAGATGTGATGTTAACGATATTGGTCTGTATGAGCTGACATCATGTGTTTCCTCATCTGGCTTTAGTATGGGGATGACGACTGCTGTCTTCCATGAACATGGTATTTTTCCCGTGTGCCAGATTTTGTTGAAGAGGGATGCAATCACCCTTAGAGTTGTATTTGGTACCTTTTTGAGGATTTCATAGCTCAGAATGTCTTTCCCAGAGGTGGTATTGGTTTTTCCTGCTAAAGCTCTTTCTATTTCATCTACTGTAATATCTGCATTTAAATAATTAGCATCCTGTGTGGTGTCCATATTTTCTTCTTTTAATTTTTCTAGCAGTGTTTTCCGCCTATTTATTTCTGCCTTATCTAGCCTGTCTATTGAACTAACATGATAGAAGTATTTAGCTAGTATGTTGGCTTTTTCTCTATCTGTTTCAGCTCTCTCTGGTATTTTAATTGTTGGGATTTTAAATTTCTTGTTGTTTCCTCCTTTAATTGTTTTTAGTTTTCTCCAAACTGTAGTTACTTGTGACCTATGGTTTAATGTTTGACAAAATGTTCTCCAACTCTTTTCTTTAGCTCTGAATATTATTTTATTAGTTTCATTTCTTATTTTTTATATTTTGTGTAATTCTCTTCAGTTTTGGCTTTTCTATACTTTGTCAGGGCCCTCTCCCTCAATTTCAGTTGTTCTGTGCATCTGTCTGTCCACCATGGTACTGGATTTTTATCTTTGTTTCTTTTCCTATTTTTACCTTTTTGTGTTGGTTTTAAGTGATCAGGCATATTCCTGTTTGGTATAAATTTTATTGCTATTTTAAAAATCTCGTTTGTTAGTTTTCTGCAAATATATCTATACTGTTAGATTCAATTTGTTCTATGCTTAGTTTAAAATAATAATAATAAATTCTTTAAGCGCCAAACACGGCGCATAAGGCAGAAACCAGTGCTCTCCAGGTTGTTCGTTGTGACGCCACTCCTCTTAGCTCTTGCACATTATTTAGGCCCAACGTTCTTCCTTCTCTTATTATTGTTCTTCTGAGTGTTTCTTTGGTCTTCCTTTTTTCCTCTTACCCTCAGGAACCCAAGTGAGCGCCTGTAGTGGTATTCTGTTGTTTTGCATTCGTAGGACATGACCGATATATGACCATCGTCTTTTCCTTATATAGTCGGAGACATATTTCTGCCTTGAGTCTTCTCTTATTTGTCGATTAGTCTTGAATTCTTTCCAACTGATGTTCATGAGTTTTCTAAGACATTTGTTCTCGAATGTATTCAGCTTGTTCTCCAATAATTTTGTTATTTTCCAACTCTCACAGCCGTATGTTAACACTGAGATAACATTTGAATTAAACAGACGAAGCTTGGTATGTATATTCAATGATCGTAATTTCCAAATGTTAGATAATCTATTGAAGGCGCTAGCTGCCAAAGCAATTCTAGTATGGATTTCTCTTGTTGTGTCACCATCCTGAGTCATTTTACTGCCTAAATAATTGAAACTTTCAACTTTCTGTAGTTTTTCCCCCGTTCAAGATGATATCAAAGGTCTCGTTAGAAAAGTTCATAGCCTTAGTTTTAGAGGCATTTATTTGGAGACCAATTTTAACCGAGAGATGACACAAATTATTTATTGCTTCTTGGGATTGTCTTGGTGTTGAACTTAAGAATGCTACATCATCTGCGAAATCCAGGTCCCCCAGGAATTTTCCATTTGTCCATTTTATACCCAATTGTTCATTGTGGGTATAGTTTCTCATAACCCAATCAATAGCTATTCCAAAAAGTAGTGGTTACATAATACAGCCTTGTTTCACCCCTGTTTCTACTGTAAACCATTCTGTATTCCCTTTATTTGTTCTAACACAACATCTTGCATTGTCATATAGCGCTTTGATTATATTCACATATTTTGTTGGAAAACCATAGCTTGTAAGTATCTTCCACAATGATGGGCGGTGTAGACTATCAAAGGCTTTTTGAAAATCGACGAAGGTGATAATAAGTGGCGATTGCCTTTCCACTGATTCTTCTATAATTGTTCTTAGTGTGAATATTTGATCAATACATGATCGTTTCGGCCTGAAACCCGCTTGTTCTTCTCTGATCTTTTCGTCAGCATGCAATTTAAGTCTTTCTAACATCATGCAACATAATAATTTTCCAGGTACTGATAATAGAGATATACCACGCCAGTTATTACAGTCTGATAGATCACCTTTCTTCGGTAACTTTACAATAATACTGTCTTAGTTTACTTAGCTCCAATTGGAAGGACTCCCAGTTTGCTTTTTTTAGGTTGAATGTAGGTTTCGAGCTTCTTGGACTAGTTCTATATTTGTCGTTTAGGTTTATTTCTATGGGTAAGTGGTCTGAGCTGGAGTCATTCAGTACTTCCCATTTAGCAGAGGCTAGGTTTGGTGTTATAATACTTATATCTATTGCTGTATCTCCTCCATTATTGCATGGGTTAACCCTTGTCACTGAGCCATCATTTAGTATGATTAGCTCAGCACTTTCAATGTAGTCCAACAGTCTTTTTCCTGCTGGATCCTTACTGTTATTACCCCATGCCTCATGGTGTGCATTAAAGTCACCTTCCAATAATGTTCTTTGGTCTATTTGTGTGTTAATAGTGGCAATGTCCCTATCAGTTATATTACCCTTTGGGCTATAAATGTTTATTATTTTTACGTTATCTGGCTTACTGTCTAATGTTATACTTATTCCTTCAATATTTTCTGTGTTGAATTGTTCCCAATTTAATATTTTGTAGTCTTCATGTATTAAAAAGGCCACTCCCCCTCCTCTTCCCTCCGGTCTATCATTTCTAAGTGTTATATATCCTTGGTAGTTCAGTTTCTGTTTGGGGTTCAGGAGTGTTTCTTGTATTGCAAAGATGGTTTTTGCCTCCTTATACTGTCCCATAAGAGACATCAGGTTCTTCCTGGCACCTCTACAGTTCCACTGAACTACTGTGATAGCTCTAGAGTCTTTGGTCCCCATTAAGTATGGTTAGCTTAGTTACGTTATTGTTTTTATTAGGTTCTTTGATGAGGGATCTACTTTTTTTTGATTTGCTCACTATCTCTCATATTCTCCGCAAACTCATCATTCCAAGTAACCATTTTACTCCGAACTCTTTCTACGAGGTATGGTAGGAGTAGTTCCACTGTTTCCTTAATTTTTTCTTCCATATTTTCTTTGTTGTCCTGGTTTTTTATCATTTTATTCTCTTGTCTTTTTTCGTCTGTCAAAATAGCTCTTTCTCTCTCTATTTTTTTAAGGATTTCTTCATTAGCTTCTTTTATCTCTGCTATTTTTTTTTTGAGGTCTCTCTCAATTTCTTTTTGTGCTGTTTTTATTTCTTCTAGTACCTGTCTGGTTTGGATGAGGTTTTGTTCTCTCTCTTCTGTGTTGTCATCTTCTTTACTGTTTATGAGTGTTTTAATTTTATCTTCTTTCTGGATTTTATCCTTTATGTCTTTCACTTCACTGGTTATTTGTCTTATTTGTTTCTTAATGATACTTTCTTGGGTGTTTTGAAGATGGTTGTTTGTTTTCTGTCTTTCTTTAATTTGCCAGAATGGTTTGTTTGTTTCTAGTGACTCTTTTAATATGTGTTATGTCTCCTGATAGATTGGGCACCCTTGATACCTGGCACTATGACTACCCTGGCAGTTTGCACATTTTCTGTTTTTGTTTTCTCGTTTATAATCTTTGTCCTCCTTAGCCATTTTACAGTCCGCATGTCTGTGTGCTCCCGCACAGAAACTACACCTAGTCGCTCTTTTACACACATATTGCGTATGGCTAAAGCCTTGGCAGTTTGTGCATTGTATAATGCTAGGTATGTATATCTCTGTCATTTTGGCTCTCTGGTGGAGTTTGACCTGCTTGGGTATTTCTGTGCCCTTTATACTTAGCACTACCACTGTAGTATTCTTTTGCTCTTTGGTTTTTATTCTTTCTACTTTTTCTATCTTTGTGGGTTTTCTTTCATTGTGTTAGTGCAGATCTCCTCTTCTGTTAGGTTTGAGTCGACCCCTTTGATGACGAATCTTCGAATCTCCTTGATCAACTCGATCTGTACCTTTATCCCATGTGCGAGTTGTGCTATTTTGGTTACTCTTTAATTCATGTAACAGTGCCTTGCCTTTGTCTGTGTTGTTTACAGTGATTGTTACTCCATTTTTATGTTTTTGCACTTTGTCAATATATTTTTTTGCTTTTTTTTGCTTCCAGAATGACCAGGATTTTGTCATCCGGGAGAGATCTCAGTGTGGCTTCTGTTCCAGCTATCTGAGTTATTTTGATTCTGTTTTTGGTTTCTTTGTTTTCTCCTCCTGTGGTTTCCTGACTTTTTTTTGCTTGTGGTCTCATGGTTGTCTTCTTTCCTGTGTCCTGTCTGTTTGTTTACTGTCCGGGTTCCTGCGTCTTCTTTTTTGTTGTTTCTGCTCACTGCAGTTTTAATTTCTGAGCCTCCTTTCAGATTTTCCTTTATTTTCTCTATTTTGTCCTTAATTTCTGTGTTTCTGACTATAGGGCTAGTGATCCTGTTCTTTTCTGTCGGGTTTGGTGTTCTACCATTTTCAGCTGGTCTGACCCACGCTTTTTTCTCTCCGGATTGCGACCTGGTCATTGGTGACATTGTGATTATATTTATTGATTCATTTTACTATGACTGTTAGTACCCTGTCTTTTATTTTGCTACTATTATTTTACTTATATGACTGGTCTTTATTGAAATTAATGTTTATCTCTAGTCTCACTAGTTTTATATATTTTAACTAATACTATAAATTAGGCCTATCAATAGTATAACACTGCCGGTAATCTACGATTATGAGAATGTACGGGAAACAATATCTGCTGTACCTTCAACAATTTGTGATTTATAATTTTGTACAATGCTGAAACAAGATTTGTAGCAGAGAAGAGACTTTTCCACGGCTTTGAGGGGTGTGTCAACTTGAAGCTCTCACGTTAGTAAGTGGAAATTCTTAACATCGACTATAACAACACCCGAAAAGATGGCTACAGAAATTAAGGATATCAGTAAAAGACGAAAATTAAACAAGTCTTTAAAATTGACATTTTTATTTGTAAAGAATATATATTAGTTTATGAAGCCACCGGAGAGAAACTATAGCTTCGTTATCAATGGCGACCGGATACTGTCACCCCTCATCGAGAATGGAAAGATCCACTGACCCCTTATTAAGGTGTGCGTTGCTGAAAGACACGTTACCATAGCGCGGACAGGTGTCAGATTGTGTGTCCAGTAGAATTGTGAATGTTTGGTTTTTGCTCTTGGGACCCAAGATGCATCAAAAGTGAGGAATGCAGTAAACGATCCCATAGCTTGACTGCCTGCGTCAGGGTCAGCGAACCAGAGCTGACCAAGACCCTATTCCACCTCCACGTGGTGGTCCTGGAAACAGGCTGTATTACTGCAGTCTGGCTGAGGAGTAGGGATCGAAGAGGGAAGGCAAACCCGGTCCCAAAAAATACTGTGCGGAAGTCGGATGTGTCGGCCGAAAGGCGCAAATACCGCAGCTTCGCTGTAAACGGACACAACGCAACCAACGTCCTTTTCAGGACGAACGAGGAAGAAGAAGAAGAAGTTGTTGCTCATGTCCCAAAAGACGGTGACGGTAACTGAAGGCTGGAGACTTTTGATGTCAGCTTGTAAACTGTGTACGAATTGAATTCAACGGATTATGAACGTTTGGCGATTGTTTCCTGGGCGGAGTTTAGCACACTTGCGGACTCTAAACGATTATCCGATATGATATGGTGTTTTTATACTATATCAAGTACATGTTAATGTATATTTTTTGGATAATAAAGATTCTATGTATGTATGTATGTATGTATGTATTATATCATGTCTGTACATATTAATGTATTTTATGGAGAATAAAGATTCTGACATGTACTGTGTATAATATCGAGACTACAGTTACTTCCCCCCCCCCCTTTCCCCCCCCCCCCCCCAAAAAAAATAAATAAATGAATGAGAGCGGACAAGGCTTCAATTAATCTTCACTTGCCTCTGCTCATCCATCATATTTATCTACTCTCTGCTCATCCATCATATTTATCTACCCTCTGCTCATCCATCATATTTATCTACTCTCTGCTCATCCATCATATTTATCTACTCTCTGCTCATCCATCATATTTATCTACTCTCTGCTCATCCATCATATTTATCTACTCTCCATATTTATCTACCCTCTGCTCATCCATCATATTCATCTACCCTCTGCTCATCCATCATATTTATCTACTCTCTGCTCATCCATCATATTTATCTACTCTCTGCTCATCCATCATATTTATCTACTCTCTGCTCATCCATCATATTTATCTACTCTCTGCTCATCCATCATATTTATCTACTCTCTGCTCATCCATCATATTTATCTACTCTCTGCTCATCCATCATATTTATCTACTCTCTGCTCATCCATCATATTTATCTACTCTCTGCTCATCCATCATATTTATCTACTCTCTGCTCATCCATCATATTTATCTACTCTCTGCTCATCCATCATATTTATCTACCCTCTGCTCATCCACCTCTGCTCATCCATCATATTTATCTACCCTCTGCTCATCCATCATATTCATCTACCCTCTGCTCATCCATCATATTCATCTACCCTCTGCTCATCCATCATATTTATTTACTCTCTGCTCATCCATCATATTCATCTACTCTCTGCTCATCCATCATATTTATCTACTCTCTGCTCATCCATCATATTTATCTACTCTCTGCTCATCCATCATATTTATCTACCCTCTGCTCATCCATCATATTTATCTACCCTCTGCTCATCCATCATATTTATCTACCCTCTGCTCATCCATGATATTCAACTACCCGAGTGTTTCTCAACTTTTTTATCCTAGAGGAACCCTTGAAATAATTTTCAGGCCTCAGGGAACCCCTGCATAAAAATTATTATATCAACAGCTTATTGTACGTCAGCGTGGACAGTAAATTGTAAATATAATAATCCAATAAAAATTGTCAAAGCTCTTCTCTGTGAATCTGTTTATTTAGGCCAACTCTTATTGTGTGGTTCACCCTCTCCACAATGGATATCAAATCTAATACAAGTCATTAGTTTAGGTACAAGAAACGTCAGTTCTTACATGTTTTTTACAATTTTCTACTTGATTTTTTTTTAAACTTATCCAAGTAGGTCTATAAATCTTATCATAAATCTTTATTCTACAGGATGCTAATGAAATATTATATGTGCAAGAGTGAACACGGTCCTATTGCGCACTGCCATACGAGACGAGACTGCTCGGTCACTGTCTACCACTGACAGCGCTAACATCGCTAACAGCGCTAACATCGCTTGGCGCGCAAAGTTAACAAATCGACGTTTATTTACTTATTTTTTCAATCACGACCTCTCGCGGAACACTTAGCGACCTCTCTCAGAACCCTACGGTACTGCCGTAGGGTTGTGAAGTATTAGAGACTTCACTATACTAGATCCAGCTTCGAGAGGTGGGGTGACCAATTCTCTTCCTTCGCATTCCCTAACTCAAGCCAGATACCCATTTACAGCTGGGTAGACAATTTATACGTCACTTAAATAACAGGGCATTCAGAATGTCACAATGTAGAAAGATGAAAAGAAAGAGCTGTAGGAGGCAATGAAGGAAAGTGAAAAAATTGGATATACAGAAAGGCACTTGTTTGGGAGAGCACCTTGCACTACAGAAGACACGTTTGTTTGTTTGCCAGAACAGCCAATGGCGTCAGAAATAAGGGAGGCAACTGTTTATTTTGAACCAGCAATAAAAGAGCGATAACTTAAACGTGCCAGTACGTTTGTGTAATTACAAAAACAACTAAGCTATCCGAGAGAGAGGGAGAGAGAGACACAGAGAGAGAGAGAGAGCGTTATTTTCAAAGGGTTGAGAATTGGGCACGCAGGCCCGTCTGACATTCTGCCTTTCCTTTTCTCTCATCTTTTATACTGAATTCATTTATTCTAACATGCATTTTACATATCAATGTCAAGGAATTCAACGTTGTGAAAGTAAAATAATAGCATACCTCATATTCACAGTATCTAATTATAATCATGAAATAAAATTTACGGAAAAGAACAAAAATCATCATTAGAATCTACATTTGATATTTATTTGGATACATACTGTGACAAAACGGGGCGGCCCCTATCGATCTTTGTTTCTCTCCGGCAGTATCAGTACTTTGGTGGTACTGATTTTTATTATGTGGTCTCAAGTATCGCACTTTTCTTTCTTTCTTTCTTTCCTTCGTCGTTATTTTTCTGCTAAGCAGCAGATATTTGATTTTTTTCAAATCATTTGACACTCCTCTCTGTCATGTCACCTGTTTGTTATCCGGTCATCCTGGCTTGCGGTGAGCAACTGATATAAGATAGTCGCCGGCGTGTTTAGATTGAACCGCTGATAAGACGACTCGTGTGGTAACCCAGATGGGCAGACACGGAGTTTTGCGTACTCATATGACAGGTAACGAGATTACTGTCTGTGTGACACATGTGGGCAGACAAGTGTGACACAATCGCTTCCGGGCCGACTTGTTATGACAACATTACTTTCTAATAAAGTAATAAGTATTACAGCTTACACATGTTGTCATGTGAGTTCCCCGATCTGTCTGTAAGTTTGTACACAAGGACATCGGACATCATATTACCATATATGAGAGACGTGACCTTTGCAAAAATTGTCCATGTCGGAAGTATTTTGAAAGTACCAAACCCAACCTGTTTGAATATGATTGGAGCGTTTATTTAACTCCATAACAAACGAAGGCGTGGGAAGATAGGAATATAGTCTGACCATTTCGCAGTTTTATTTCACTGTGAATTTCACCCTCGCCAAGACAACATCAGACTAGATTCATAATTCCTTTTTTTTAACCGGACCTTTTATTGGAGAACCAAATAAGACTTACAAAGCACAGGAAATCTCTACATTTTAATAAGGAACACCGGGATTAGGAAACTGAAGAAAGACAAGGAGTCAGAGTGAATTGAAGTTAAAATTAACAACCCCCAGTACACGTGAAAGAAAGCAGCTGCCCGTACCCTTTTTTTAAAGTCCTCTGAGCAAAAACGACTGTGAGCTAAAATTTGCTTATTGGTGGTACCAGCAAAAAGGACCATTTCTGGGACAAGAAGGGACGAGTGGTTACGCTTTAAGACGGAAGACCAGCTTTGAAGACTCTCCTAGACTTTCCTGGGAAACGAGCTTCACCCTACGATTTTTGACCAGAGACGAGTGAACGCAGTGTACAGAAAACCAACTCATCAGGAGGAGGAGGATCAGAATCGTCACTGGCAGCTAAGTTAACCCATATGCTGCCACTTGAACCTCTTATCAAAAACCATCCCCCGAGTGGTGAAAACTTTATTTTGTAATTAACTATTATTCCTTTCTTTTAAACTGTTAAACTTAAAAAGTGATTATTAAATTTTGTTATTTGTAATTATACCAATTTAACTTCGATTCAGTCATTTTAAATGTACTACGTGTTTGTCTCAGTCAAAGTTACTAAACACACACTCTAAACAGAGCTATTTTATAATAATAATTCCACTGATTAACTCAGGGGTGGGAGCTTAACAAGCTAGAATAACCCATTGCTTAAATTCTTCACTAAAGTTGTCAGCAGATTACAGAATTAACGTGCTCAGCAACAGCCAGCATTGTTTTCGCTTATCTGAATATCTTATGAAGACTCCCATGTGATAGAAGCTTTACTACTCTTCTGTCTACATTTCTGCCAAGAGTAATCTTGTGTAAAGATAGACTCCATTGAAGCCTATAATAGATACTCTTGAGTTTTGGCCATTGTTGGACCACTACTGCAAAGCAGGGGAGGCAATACCGTCACACATACTCAGATGAGGGAGGCGCGTAATCAGAACTCATAAAGTATTCGAAAAGTCTACGATTGTATGAATAGGAACTGAGGTTGTTTTTAAGATCATTTGGAAGATAGTTCCGAAGATGAGCAGTTAAGCTTTTCTTGAATAAGTCAAGCCTAAGCTTGCAGAGAGAGAGAGAGAGAGAGAGAGAGAGAGAGAGAGAGAGAGAGAGAGAGAGAGAGAGAGAGAGAGAGAGAGAGAGAGAGAGAGAGAGAGAGAGAGAGAGAGATGACATTTCCAATACAGATAAACCACCGATTTTCCGGTGTATTTGGTTACTGAGCCTTGCCAGATTATCCATTTTACCAGACCAACAAAGGTCAACTAATAATAACTCAACAGTACACCTCTGACCTACTAATGCTACACCTCCCGTGTCTCTAAAGTACCATGACTGCTAGATAAAGGTAAAAGGTAAAGGTATTCCGATAACAAATACTGCCATAGGAGAGTGAAGTGTTTGAGACTTGGTCAAGTTTTATGAGGTGGGGTGATCAGTTCTTTTCCTCGCTACTTATTTGCCTTTCCTAACTAAAGAGCAGAGTCAGGTGCCCATAGAGTGACGCTACCAGGTTTTGAACTCGGTAACTTTTCCGCGAGAGACTAGACCTATAAATAAGGTTTATTCCTTACCCTTCAGCTCCAGAAGATCATTGACCTTCAACAAACACATGCTAAGTCCTTTTGTCCTATGTCATCAGTTCAAGGTCGTTCCATACCTCGTTTTTTTCATTTATGTCTCCAGTTCTCTTCTTCGTGTTTCTTGTTTCTGTCTGCGTCTACCCCTTTTACTATGGGAGTTTCAGAACAAGGACTTCCTGGTAATGCTAGCAACAGATTTCCTCAATGTGTGTACTATCCATGGCCAGCTTCTTCTTCTTATTTCGTACTCCACTGACATGTGCCTGGTTCTTGACATCAATTCCACATTACTGATCTTCTCATTTCGTACTCCACTGACATGTGCCTGGTTCTTGACATCAATTCCACATTACTGATCTTCTCATTTCGTACTCCACTGACATGTGCCTGGTTCTTGACATCAATTCCACATTACTGATCTTCTCATTTCGTACTCCACTGACATGTGCCTGGTTCTTGACATCAATTCCACATTACTGATCTTCTCATTTCGTACTCCACTGACATGTGCCTGGTTCTTGACATCAATTCCACATTACTGATCTTCTCATTTCGTACTCCACTGACATGTGCCTGGTTCTTGACATCAATTCCACATTTATCTTTCATATATATGATTCTTCTATTTCTAGCATAGTCGTTAGTACTCCACTGACATGTGATCCCCTGAGGCGGAACGCTCCGGCGAAAAAATTTTTAGGCCACAAACGGCTCCTGGGTCGACCCAGCCCCAAATGGGTACCAGAGCTACTCTGGGAAGGTTAAGGCGGCCGGCGTGATGCCGACCACATCACCCCTAGTGTGCCGACGGTCAAGATAATATGGGCCTAACACCATATTCCCAATATGCCTAAATGGGCGTGTAACGGGTTCCTTTACCTTTTACCTTTTTATTCTGTACAAGCATCTATTTATGAAAGTCTAAATATGTAGTAACTTATTGGTTGTTCTTTTTGTTCTTCTTATGTATATCGTTGTGGACATTTTATTTTTGTAGCCGAGTGTTTCTTCAGAGGGCGGTGGTCAGCCCCATGCCCAACATTCCTTAGTCGCTTTTTTACGACGTGCATGGTAGGTTATAGTGTTACTATTCTTTGGTCTCATTTCGGACACCGGCAAAGAACATGTGAAATGAAATAATACAGGTACATTAGTATCAATGATATAAACTCATGACTACCAGTCAAACTGAATAATTATTAACCGAGTGTAATCTAGTCTGACTGTCGAGGGCACTTTAGCTGCCCTCTCGTAATTTTGTCGGATTATAAGAAGTGCCGGATCATCCGTTTCCGGAACGTCGGTGGTGTACCTATACTTTGAAAACGTAGGCAGAAGGAATTTATAAAAACGGAGGGCACAGCAGTTTGTAATCATCAGTCATTTCAAACATCATCGACAGCAGCAACGATTGAGGGTTAACCATACGATCACGGCCTTTATGACCACCCTCACCACTATCACCCCCACCACTACTACCACGTATCACCACCACCACCATCGCCACTACCCCATAATCACCTCCACCATCTCCCCCACCATCATCTTCCCCATCATCATCTCCCCCACCATCAGCTCCACCCCCATCACCCCTCCACCATCACCAACACCACCATCGCCTCCACTACTTTCGCTTCCACCACCATCGCCTTCACCATCTCCACAGCCATCACCTTCACCACGACCTCCTCCACCACCATCACCACCAATACCATCAGCACCTTTCCCTTCACCACCTTTAAATTCACCACTACATCACAGGCACATCCACAACCCCACCCCCAACCACTATCACCGCCACCACTATCACGCCACAGCCACCACCCCACCTCCACCTCTATTACCTCCACAACTATCACCTCCGCTACCATCACTTCCACAACCATCACAACTCCCACCTCCACAACTTTCACTTCCATCACCTCCACCACCATCATCTCCACCACCATCACCACCACCCCCTCCACAAGCAACTGCCACTACTACTTACCCTGTACGCTACTTCCTTCAAAGGTCATCTGAACCTCATGCCGGCCCTCCAGTTTGGGCTCGTACTCAACACAGATGGTGCCATCAGTATTATCCCGCACACGGGGCCCTAATCCATTCCCAGACGGCATCCTTCTTTCTTGCAATCAATCTGCACCATATAAAGTAACAAAATAAGGATTTTAATAATGGTAAATTAAGCGAAAAATAAAGTTAATGAAGGGATGTTACTTTGTAAAACTGACTCCAGTTATCTTCTTCTTGAATCTTTAGCCCGTGACTGACAAAGCAGTCATTGGCCATCACGCCTAGCGGTATCTTGTTGGGCAGCAACAAACTGTCGACACTTTGCTCGGTCTTTGGCGACCCTTCGTCCAGTGCCTCAACTCTGGTTCATGTTTTGTAACTCGGCTTCTATAGTTTTCCGTGTTTTGCGATCAGTGCGTCTGTCAGGGGCTTCCTTTCGGCTTTCACCGATGGCAGTCATGAAAGATTCAGACTACGCATGTCCGTCCCGCAGCAAAGTTGTTTCATCTGTTACCGTTCCCGTGACGTGATTTCTTTTTTTTTTTAAACAAAGACAGGGATGCGGCCCTGTTCTGAAACCCCCCACCTGGAGGACCAGTGTGCTTACTTTAGTCTGACCCCTACACAAGCAGACTTGTTCAGCATAGTAGAGCCTGCCTGGAGTAAAACTCCCACTGGTATAGCGTTGGTGGTTGTCAAGGTACGCAAGCCGCAATACCGCGACAAGATATATGCACCAGTGACGGCAGACTCCAGTTATATGTCTATATTTATTTATTGTTTGTGACTGATATTGACGAAGGCTTATCCCGAAACGCCCCATGTTTACAGTGTATTTATTCATTTTTTATCTTAAGGCATCTAGCGACCACTGATCATCAGCTCATTCATGCCACGTTCTCCTGTTCTGTACCATCCGATCATTGTCTTTCCATCCCCTTTAATTTCTGTTTCAGTTCTCTTCTGTTTAGCTTTTTAAACTTGGGGATTCCAGAACGATAACTGTCTTGTAATGTACTGCTATCAGCTTGTGACCTCAATGCGTTGTCCATTTGTAAAACTGTATTAAATGCTTGTTTTAAAGCATAAAGGAAAAGGGGGAAGGCCACATTTGCGATCAACAAGGGGAGATAAATAACATGGGACACAACGAGCATATTAAGCATGAGGACAAACAGTATACAGTTTTTTTTAATCGAATGAAGCATTATTTTATTCTTCCCCTGCCCAATAACATTTGGATCTGGTGATTCATTCATTCATAACCCTCCACTCCCAAAGGAGCATAGGCCTTCAACAAACACATGCCAAGTCCTCCTGTCACGTGCCATCTGGTGATAATGACCTATAATGCCAAACCTGGCCAGAGAGTGCAGAGCTGAGACAGAAGCTATGCGGTTGCGACTGGACCTGCAGATGACTGTGGATTTCACGAAGCTGAATATAATTAAAACATATCTGTGATCAACAATACTGGAAGAACGATTAAACAGTTTGGTCATCATGTCAGTTGACAGCGAAGTAACAAATACCTTACAGTTAAGCAACATACATAAAGATCTTGCCGACACAAAAAAGGAAGGAACATTAGTTTAAAAAAAACATACAGACGAGGTACGAAATGGGGCGAGAAAGTTCTTCTTAACCAACTTGATATTTATAATAATAAAAGCAATGTTTGTAATATGTTATATTACTTTTAATTTGCTCTTGTTTACAGCAATTTGGAAAAGCAGAAAGATGCCACAATCAGGTATCGGTAAATGAAAATATTATCCGGAATTATAGACATAATATGTCATAACTATGACTCATCACAGGTTGAACAGGATATGTTTTCCTTCCAAAATAAAATATATAAAAAACACCAAAAAAAAACACAAAACGAAATAAACAATTTTCATTTTATTTCCAGAGCCATGGATAGAAAAAAATACATGGGGGGAAAATGACATTTTTAAAGCGTGCTTTTAGTCATCCCTGACTGGAGCCCTTGTAGCAAGATGTGGTACCACTTGCTTTGTTTGTGAAAAAAAATGTGTAACGCGACACACACAACGATAAGAGTGCAGGGACAACGCGTTGGGGTTTTGCTTTGAAGTTGAAGCCTAGCCGAACAGCGTTGTGAAAGTGTAGGAAGGAGAGAATATATGAAACATGGCCGACCTTAAAAATATGCATTGGCAAGAAAGAAAATCTAAAGCTACAAGAGCAAGCCTGGTTGAAAGATATTAAAAATATAATAATTTACATAAGGAGATAAAATATGAGTAATATCCAAAAGGATATTTTCAAATGTAAGTAGTTTTAAAAATAATTAATATTTTTCATCGTCATCACATCTGCTAAAAGTTAGCTCATGATCTTTAAAAATTTATTATAACTACATACCTCAACGGATTTCGGTAAAACTTAAATATGATGAAAGCTTCATATGGGGAAAATGAAAGGATACCTAGGAAGGAAGGAAAGATATATGTGTGTAGTGACAAGAAGAGAAAACAAGTACAGAAAAAGCACATATCGCCTCAAACCAAGAGATTAAACGAAAATCTAAGCGGACTTCAGACAGTGCTTTCTCGTACGGGAGAGTCGCCAAAATATAAGGACAGAGCGGTCCGTTTCAAATCAGACACACACAAAATCCAGACGCCAGAGTGAGAGACTGGAAGACAGTATCTGCTAGAAAAGTTTTTTTTTACTCTGCATGCAGGGCAGATATACTTCATCTAATACAGCCTCACTGTGCGCTTATTAATCCTAGAGGGTACGTAAGTTTATTAAAGATAATTGTGTGACTAATATCATTTTATTTCAGATTGTGTTTACGATTTGATTGTATCAGATATAATAAAAAGGGTATACTGGAAGCCAATGACGCTAACCAGAGATAACCTCCACCGGCATTGTCAGGAAGCATATCAATTAATTGGTTAGCCAAATATATCATGGCTAGTTCTTGCCTGGAAGCTTACAACATACCAGCAAGCACATAAGTGACTTGGCATCCATAAGTGGAAGGCAAAGGTTATATCTTACCCATGTAACATAAAATATGATGTATTCATGTATTTTGTTATCTTCTGCACAGTGGACAATATCTTATCATGCTATTTCTGTAACATACTACCATGAATCAATCATTTATATACAAACACTGAAGACATGGTCGCCTCATGAACATCAGTGGTGGGTGAGCTTGTTGGAACACCATAGCCACCTATTACCTTTTGTTCCAGGTTTTATGATCGTTCCTGATCGAGCTCATGATCGAGTTCGTAATCAAGTATAAACTAAAGACTTGAGGACCTTTGATCCTGCTAACTGGAGCCTAGTGGTCAAACAATCTTCAACACCTTAGTCCCCCGTAGTTATAGGGCGGGCTGAAGGAAAGTCTAATTGAATACCAGTGTGTCTCAGGAACCTCGAACAGACGTGGCGTAATGCAAGATGAGTTTATATGTATCCAATCCTACAAACACTCTGAGCGGTTTCAACAGCGCCTGTCAATGATGAAAAAGGCTAGAGACTAGATAGCAAGAATTATAAAACTACTGTGACAGGCTTTATAATTTCATTGGAAGATACATCCAAGACTTTTTACTATTATTTATTTTAATTTGTAAATATAAATAATCATACATTTTACCACCTTCCAACACCCATTTCTCATTACAAGGCTAGATAGATGTACATAATAAATTATGAAATTGTACTCATTTGACTTGGTAAATCTTTAACTGTTAAATTTTGAGTTACTTTTTCTAATTTAATTATATTATCACACAGGGTTACTATAGCGAAAGTGGCGCAGTATACTTCTGAAGCCTAAATCTATTGTCCAGCTCAGAGTATTCACAGCCGTAACTCAATTGTGATACCAGTGTACTTCTCTGGCACTGGGACTTCATACTTTCTGGAGAGAAATTCTACTTCTTCTCTACCATCATCAGCACACTAGAAAAACCTTTCGCTACAGCCCTCCAAACTGTTCGAATGGGACCTAGTACTACATAAAGCCGGGAGCCGCGGTAACATAGTGGTTACTGCACTGGCTTCCTAGCTCAGTGGTCTATGGTTCGATCCCCAGATAGAGGTGGGATTATTTTAGGCCGCAAACGGCTCCTGTGTCGACCCAGCCCCAATTGGGTACCAGAGCAACTTCTGGGAAGATTAAGGCGGCCGGCGTGAATGCTGACCACATCACCCCTAGTGTGCCGATGGTCGAGAAAATATGGGCCTAACACCATATTCCCAATATGCCTCAATGGGCGTGTAACGGGATCCGTTACCATTACCTTACTACATAAAGCCGGCAGTATTCATTCATTTATACGAAAGACACAAAAGATATTTCTATACGTGTTCTCGACTATTTGAATATTGTCGCTTCAGTGTTATGTTATGTCACAATCGTCCAGAGAGCTTCATGCCAAACTAATCGACAAATATAAAATAATATCTAAAATCGACAAATATATTAATGGTAAAGCTAAACTACGTCCCACGGCACAAACTGCCGTAGAGGAGTCAAGAATTAGAGACTGCATAAAGGTTCTGTTTTTCTATGAGGTAGGGCGAATTATTCCTTCCTTGCTGCCTTTGCCTTCCCTTACTCAGCATATGTATAAACTATCAATTTTGTTCTATGGATTATTGTCTTGCTTCGCTCTTCGAACTGTAGACTTGTCTATAAGAAAAAAAAAATACAATCCAGAGAGAAAATAGAAGTAATACATTCGGATTTGGAAGAGCAGCTTAGACATTTTAGATGGAAAGAAGATAATCATGCGTTGATGAATAGTTAGGGAAAACGTAGACAAGGCCAGCACATTTACGAACAAGTGAACATTCACAAACGGCGGGGGGAGAGGGGGTTGTGATTTTTACCCTGAAAAGGGAAATAAATTTCTAATTTGCAAATTTCAAGGGAGGTTATTATTTTTTGGATGCTGAATAAGCAAAGCACTAATTTAAAAAAAAAATCCATTTCAGGCTAAATTTTTAATTTAAAATGAAATATATTAATTCAGTTGGATGATCTGGATTTTGCTGATGACTTGGCTCTTCTGTCCCATAACCGTAACCAGATGCAGGACAAATTGAAAATACTCGATGAGAGGTCACAGCAATAGGGTCTGAAAATACACAGGGAAAAGACAAAAATAATGAAAATAAATGCAGGTAATGATAACAGGGTTGAACTTCAAGAAACACCAATACAAGATGTAGAATCGTACGGGACCTCAAGACGCAGCAATAAAAGTTTCTAAACCATAAAAAGAAGGTGTTACCAGGTTTTTTTGGGATTTAATTAATAAATTTGACCAATCTGTCAAGCTATGAACTGCGGGTATTTATGCTGCGTCTTCAAAGGTCCCGTAGATTTTGTAATACTTGTAGCTTTTTCTTTAATAAAATCATGGAAATAAAGTTTTTTCACTTTTCCCTGTGGTGACCCTATTGCTTGGAAAATTTGTCCGTGACACAAAACCATATGTGTCAAAAAAAAATTCCATAACAAAAAAAGTAATTAAATTTTTCGACTTGGACTTTATTTTTTTATGGGGGGGGGGAACATAAAATATAATAAATTCCCTTACTAAACCTTACTTTATGCAAAAAAAAAAATTTATTTCCCCTTTTGGGGGGTGGAGAAAAAATCAAACCCCAAAAATTATTTTGAATTTCACTTGGACCCTAAGGCTTAAAAAAAAAACGTTTAAGGGGAACTAAATAAAGGTGGGAAGATAACAACAAAAAATGATTTACCTTCTTTCTGATCCTAAAATTTTAAGCTGCTATAAATAAAAAAAAAAAAAATTTTTTCGAGGTGGTTGATTGTATTACGAGGGGGGGAAGCTAAAAAAAAAAAATGTTTCCTCTTGGAATTGTATTTTTTTTCTTAATAGGAAAAGGATACAGTTCGAAAGAGGTTCCCGCAAGACAATAATCCATCGGGAAAAAAAATTGGTTTTTTAGTTTATACATATGCTGAGTAAAAAAAAAAGGCAAAAGGGGGTTTTAAATTCGTCCCTACGCCTCATAGTCTTAACCAACAAACCTTTAAATAAGGCCTGCCAGTTTAGGGCAGGAGGGAAAAACCAATTTTGTGATTTCGGGGGGGGGACTTTACCATTAAAAAAAAGTCGATTTTAGATATTATTGGAATATTTTGGATGGGGGGATAGTTTGGGATGACTAGGGGGGGGACGATTGTGGGAAAAAGGTGTGGTTAGGGAAACTGAGGAAAATACCTTTTCAAAACATTCGATAAAATATAGAAATAACTTTTGTGTAAAATCAATATAAAATGTAATGGTATAGGGCCGGCCCTTTATGTAGTAAAGGTCTCTGGTAACGGATTTTTACACCGCCCTTGAGGCATATTGGGAAATACTGGTGTTAGGCCCATATAGTTTCTTTTTATCGCGACTAGGGGTGATGTGGTCAGCATTCATTAGCCGGCCGCCTTCCCTTCCCTGGAAGTTGCTCTGGTACCCATTGGGGCTGGGTGACACAGGAGGTTGAGGCCTAAAATAAGGAACCTCTATTTTCGAAACATATTACGAAAAGAACTTTTCCTTTGGAAGTCCCACGGTGGACAGAAAACTATGTTACAAATCTGGGCTCATTCAGGCAATTGTAGTTTTAGGTTATTCGAACAGTTTGGAGGGCTTTTGTAGCGAAGGTTTTTTCCTAGTGTCTGATAGGGACTGGTTAGATTTAGGAAAGAAGTATGGGGGGGGGAAAATTTCTCTCCAGGAAAAAGTAATAACTAAGTCCCAGTTTTTTTGGCCAGGGGGTTAAAAAAGTAACTACTGGTTTCCAATTACCAAGTTACGGGGGCTGTGGGGAAAAAATTTTAATCTGAGTTGGGACAAAAGATTTAGGCTTTCAAAGTATACTGCCGTTTACCCATTTCGCTATTAGTAACCCTGTAGGGGATAATATAATTTAAATTATGGAAAAAAGTAACTCAAAAAATTTAACAGTTAAAAAAGATTTACCCAAGTAAAATTGAGTAACAATTTTCAATTTAATTTTTATTATGTTACAATCTTATCTAAAGCCTTGTAATGGGGGAGAAATTGGGTGTTGGAAAAGGATTGGTAAAAATGTATGATTAATTTTTATTTAACAAATTAAATTAAAATAAAATAGTAAAAAAAGTCTTGGATGTACCCTTCCAATGAAATTTATTAAAAAGTCTGTCCAACCAGTAAATTTTGTTAATTCTTGCTATTCTAGTCTCTAGCATTTTTCATTTTTCCATGGGGGGACAGGCGATTACTGAAAAACCGCTCACCAGTTGTTTTGTAGGAAATTTGGATTACACATTAAAATAAACTCATCTTGCACAATTTTACGCCACCGTCTGTTCGAGGTTCCTGAGGGACCATGGTATTCAAAAAGGGACTTTCCTTTCCATTCAGGGGCCCGGGCCCTATAAACTACGGGGGGGGGGGGGGGGGGGGTACTAAGGTGTTGGAAGATTGTTTGGACCACTAGGGCTCGGGTTAGCAGGGATTTCCAAAGGTCCTCAAGTCTTTAGTTTTATAACTTGATTACGAAAAACTCGATCATGGAGCTCGATTTCAGGGATAATAACGATCATAAAAAAAAAAAAAAACCTGGAAAAAAACAAAAGGTAATAAGGTGGCTTATGGTGTTCCAACAAGGCTCAAATCTTCAACTTAACCACCACTGATGTTCATGGGAAGGCGGCGACCATGTCTTCAGTGTTTGTATATAATTGATTGATGTTTCCATGGTAGGTATTGTTACAGAAAATAGCATGATTAAGATATTGTCCACTGTTGCCAGAAGATACAAAAATACATGAATACATCTTGTCATGTTTATGTTACTATGGGTAAGATATAACCTTTGCCCTTCCACTTATGGTTGCCAAGTCACTTATGTGACTTGCTGGTATGTTGTAAGCTTCCAGGCAAGAAACTAGCCATGATATATTTGGCTAACCAATTAATTGATATGGCTTCCTGACAATGCCGGTGGAGGTTATCTTGGTTAGCGTCATTGGCTTCCAGTATACCCTTTTTATTATATATGATACAATCACAAATCGTAAACACAATCTGAAATAAAATGATATTAGTTCAAACACAATTATCTTTAATAAACTTACGTACCCTCTATGATTTAATAAGCGGCACAGTGAGGATGTATTTAGATGAAGTATATCTTGCCCTGGCATGCATGACGTAAAAAAAAAACTTTTTCTATAGCAGATACTAGTCTTCACAGGTCTCTCACTCTGGCGTCCTGGATTTTGTAGTTAATTGAGTCGTTTTTGTGTGTGTTTGCTGATTTGATGAAAATTTGAAATACGACCCCACCGCTTATTGACATTAGATTTTGGCGACTTCTCCCGTACGAGAAAGCACTGTTTCTGAAAGGTCCGCTTCTTAGCAATTTTAGTTTTTAATTCTATTGGTGTTGTGTTTTGATGGCGATATATGTGCTTGTTACCTGCTGTACTTGTTTTACCTCTTCTATGTCTACAGATCATCACCTTACTATTTCTTACCCTTCATTTCCTTAGGGTATTTTATCTCGTTAATTTTCACCAAATAATTGTGATGCCTTTGCAATCATATTCTTTTAGGGGGAGGTTTTGTTTTTCCCGTTCTGGGAACGAGTGTATGGTTTGGGTGTGAGGGTTCGGGGGTGGTCTCTGTGTCGAGTTATTATTATTAGTGGTTGTTTTTTTTTTTATTGAGCTTGTAACGCTATTTTAATTTGTAGCTTGTTGTTAGAGGTAGAATGTTATTTCGTTTTTTGGGGCGTTTTTTTGTTTTTTTGTTTTTTTTTTTTGCACGATATTTTGGTTGGTTTGAGGGGATGGGTGGGGGTGTTTTACTATTTGCTAAATTTGATTTTGTGATTCTGAAAGTATATGATTTCTGATTATTTAGCTCCATATTTATTCCATTACTTATGTAATATTATTATATCTTATTAATTATCTCTTTATAACACATGGCATTGCTTTTGTATGTTGATTTTAGTTCTTTCTTTATCTTGCACAATTGCCATTCTATTTTTTTTAATGGTCGGCCCATTGTTTTCCATTATATTATCTCCTTCCTAACACGTCTTTCACAATCGCCTGTCTCGGGCTAGGCCTCTTCATCCTTCAATGCCCAACAGCCTAAATCCACAACCGTCGTTTGTTTTATCCCCCTGCCCACCTTGCAATATTATCGTTTTGTAGTGTTGTTTCGCTTGTTTTCGCCGTTCACACATTTTTTTTTTTTTCTTTCTCTTTTTTTTTTTTCACAAATCAAAGCAAGTAATGGTAACCAGCATCCTTGCCTACAAGGGTCTCAAAGTCAGGGATTTCTTAATGATCTTTTAAAAAAGCACGCTTTAATAAATTGTCATTTTCCCCCCCCCCTGTATTTTTTTTTATAAATCAAATGCTATGCTGGAAAAAAAATTATAAATGGATAAATCTGTTTATTTCGTTTTGTTGTATTTGTCTTTGTTGTGTATTTGTTTTGTTTTTTTTTTTTTTTTTTTTTTTGTGTCTTTTTTTTTTTTTTTTCTTTTTTTTTATGTTTTTTTTTTTTGTTTTTATTTTTTCTTTTTTGTTGTTTTTTTTTCCTTTTTTTTCATATATTTTATTTTTGGAAAGGAAAATCATATTTATCCTGTTTCACCTGTTCTGATGGAGGTCATTAGTTATGACAACATTTTTTGTCCTATAATTCCGGAGTATAAATAGTTTAATGTACCGATTTCCTGATTTTGGTGGCATCTTTCTGCTTTTCCAAACATTGAATGTGCTGTTGTAAACAACAGAGAGGCACAAACTTAAAAGGTAATATTAAACCATATTAACAAAAACATTGATTTTATTTATTATTAAATATCAAGTTTGGTTAAGAGGAAGAAACTTTTCTACGCCCCATTTCGCTACCCGTCTCTGTATGTTTTTTTTTTTTTTTTTTTTGTAAAACTAATGTTCCTTCCATTTTATGTGCCATCTTTAATCTGTCCCTTATGGCTTTTTCTTGTCGGAAAGTATCTTATGTATGTATGTGTTTGGCTTAACTGTAAGTAAGGTATTTGTTTGTTTTCGCTTCGCTGTCGCAACTGCTCATTGCATGTCCACTCAAAATGTTTTAATGATTCTTCCTGTAAGTAGTATTGTTTGATCACACAGTTATGTTTTAATTATTATTCAGCTTCGTGACAATGAAATCCACCAGTCATCACTGCAGGTCCAGTCGGCAACCGCATAGCTTTCTGTTTCTCAAACTCAGCTTTGCACTCTCCTGGCCTGCAGGTTTGGCTTTATAGGTCATTATCAACAGATGGGCACGTTTTGTACATGGAGGTCTTGGCATGTGTTTGTTGAAGGGATATGTCCTTCCTTTGGGAGCAGAGTGGAGGGTTATGAACTGAATGACTAATCACCCAGATTCCAAATGTTATTTGGCAGCGGGAATGAATATTAAGAATAAAAATAGGCTGCTTCATTCACGATTTAAAAAAAAAAAAACTGTTTACTGTTTGTCCTCATGCTTAATATCGAATCGTTGTGTCCCATAGTTATATGTTCTTATTTATTCTCCCCTTGTTGATCGCTCAAAACATAATGTGGCCTTCCCTCCTTTTTCCTTATGCTTTAATACATCATGCCTATTTAATACTAGTTTTAACAATATGGACAAACGCATGAGGGTCACAACGCTGATAGCAGTTACATGTACAAGATCATTTATCAGTTCTGGAAATGGAATTCCCCAAGTTTAAAAAGGCTAAACAGAAGAGAACTGAAACAGAAAAATTAAAGGGGATGGGAAAGATACAATGATCGGTTGGTACAGAACAGAGAGGAACGTTGGCATGATTGAGCTGTATGATCAGTGGTCGCTAGATGCCTTATTATAGATTAAACAAATGGAATAAAATAATACTCTGTAATCATGGGGTGCTTTAGGCGTGTTTTCGGGATTTCTGGGTAATAAGCCTTTCGTCGCACAATAATCAGTCACAAACAATAAATTAAATATAGACATATAAACTTGGAGTCTGCCGTGTCACACTCGTGCTTTATATCTTGCTCGCGGTTTTTTTTTATTGCGGCTTGCGTACCTGACAACCACCCACGCTTATACCAGTGGGAGTTTTACTCCAGGCAGGCTTCTTACTATGCTGAACTCAAGTCTGCTTGTGTAGGGCGTCAGTCTAAAGTAAGCACACTGGTTCTCCAGGGTGGGGGGTTTCAGAACTGGGCCCCGCCCGGGCATCCCTGTCTTTGTTTAAAAAAAAAAAAAGAAATCACCCGTCACCGGGAAGACCGAGTTAACAGATGTTTGATAACAACTTTTGATTGCTGCGGGAGACGGGACATGCGTAGGGTAGTCTGAATCTTTCATGATTGCCTTCGGTGAAAGCCGAAAAGGAAAGCCCCTGGACAGAACGCACTGATTCCCCCCGCAAAACTCACGGGAAAAAACTATAGATAAGCCGTGTTACAAAACATGGAACCGAGAGTTGAGGCACATGGGACAGAAAGGGTCGCCATAAGACCGAAGCATGTTCACTCCCTATAACTTCAAAAGTGTATACAACTACCGAAAAGCGACAAGTGTCGACAGTTTGTCTGCCCTGCCACACACATGATACCGCTAGGCGCGTGATGGCCAATGATTGCTTTTGTCAGTCCACGGGCTAAAGATTCATGAAGAAGATAACTGGAGTTCAGTTTTTACAAAGTAACCCATCCCTTCATTACTTTTTTTTTCGCTTAATTTACACTATTATTAATAATCCTTATTTTGTTTACTTTATATGGTGGCAGAATTGATTGCAAAGGGAAGGAAGGGATGCCGTTCAGATCTGGGAATGGATTAGGGCCCCGTGTGCGGGATAATACTGATGGCACCATCTGTGTTGAGTACGAGCCCAAACTGGAGGGCCGGCATGAGGTTCAGATGACCTTTGAAGGAAGTAGCGTACATGGGTAAGAGTGTTAGTTAGTGGCAGTTGCTTGTGGAGGGGGTGGTGGTGATGGTGGTGGGAGATGATGGTGGTGGAGGTGATGGAAGTGAAAGTTGTGGACTGGTGGGAGTTGTGATGGTTGTGGAAGTGATGGTAGCGGAGGTGATAGTTGTGGAGGTAATAGAGGTGGAGGTGGGGTGGTGGCTGTGGCGTGATAGTGGTGGCGGTGATAGTGGTTGGGGGTGGGGTTGTGGAATTGTGCCTGTGACTGTAGTGGTGAATTTAAGGTGGTGAAGGGAAAGGTGCTGATGGTATTGGTGGTGATGGTGGGTGGAGGAGGTCGTGGTGAAGGTGATGGCTGTGGAGATGGTGAAGGCCGATGGTGGTGGAAGCGAAAAGTAGTGGACGGGCGATGGTGCGTGTTGGTGATGGTGGAGGGGTGATGGGGGTGGAGCTGATGGTGGGGGAGATGATTGATGGGGAAAGTTGATGGTGGGGGAGATGGTGGAGGTGATTATGGGTTATGTAGTGGCGATGGTGGTGGTGGTGATACGTGGTAGTAGTGGTGGGGGTGATGAGGTGGTGAGGGGTGGTCATAAAGGCCGTGATCGTATTGGTTAACCGCTCTAAATCGTTGCTGCTGTCGATGATGTTTGAAATGACTGATGATTACAAAACTGCTTGGTGCCCTCCGTCTTTTATAAAATTCCTTCTGCCTTACGTTTTCAAAAAGTATAGGTACACCACCGACGTTCACGGAAACGGGAATGATCCGGCACTTCTTTATAATCCGACATAATTAAAATTACGAGAGGGCAGCTAAAGTGCCCTCGACAGTTCAGACTAAGATTACACTCGGTTAATAATTATTCAGTTTGGACTCCAGTAGTCATGACGTTTATATATTGTATACTAATGTACCTGTATTATTTCATTTCACATGTTCTTGACGCTGGTGTCCGAAATGAGAGCCAAAGATAGTAACACTATAACCTACCATGCACCGTTCGTAAAAAAGCGACTAAGGGAATGTTGGGCATGGGGCTGACCACCCGCGCCCTTCTGAGAAGATGAGAAACACTCGGCTACAAAAATAAATAATGTCCACAACGATTTATACATAAGAAGAAACAAAAGAACAACCCAAATAAGTGTTACTACATATGTAGGGGGGACTTTCATAATTAGATGCTTGTACATAGAGATAAAAAGGTTAAAAGTGTAAAGGAACCCGTTACACGCCCATTTAGGCATATTGGGAATATGGTGTTAGGCCCATATTATCTTGACCGTCGGCACACTAGGGGTGATGTGGTCGGCATCACGCCGGCCGCCTTAACCTTCCCAGAGTAGCTCTGGTACCCATTTGGGGCTGGGTCGACCCAGGAGCCGTTTGTGGCCTAAAAATTTTTCCGCCTCATCTGGGGATCGAACCATAGACCACTGCGCTAGGAAGCCAGTGCACTAACCACTATGCTACCGCGGCTCCTTGTACAGAATAGAAGAATAGAAATAGTATGAGAAGATCAGTAATGTGGAATTGATGTCAAGAACCAGGCACATGTCAGTGGAGTACGAAATGAGAAGATCAGTAATGTGGAATTGATGTCAAGAACCAGGCACATGTCAGTGGAGTACGAAATGAGAAGATCAGTAATGTGGAATTGATGTCAAGAACCAGGCACATGTCAGTGGAGTACGAAATGAGAAGATCAGTAATGTGGAATTGATGTCAAGAACCCAGGCACATGTCAGTGGTAGTACGTTAAAATGAGAATGATCGAGTATGTGAGAATTGAAGGAAAGTTTTTGGTGTCAAGAACCACGGCCACATGTCAGTGGAGTACGAAGTAATGAGATGAGATCAAGTAATGTGGAATTGATTTGTCAAGAATCTCCAGGCACATGGTCTAAGGTGGAGTTCGAAAATGAGAGAAGATCAGTTAGTTTGGGATATTGATGTTTCATCGAAAGACTAGGCACATTGTCAGTGGAGGTACGAGAAATAGAGAAGATGAAGTCTGGCCTGCATGGTTTAAGTACACATCCATGATGGAAATCTGTTGGCTAGCATTAACCAGCACAGTCCCTTGTTCTGAAAACTTTTCCCATAGTAAAAAGTGTGGTAGACGCAGACAGAAACAAAGAAACTCTGACGTAAGATGAGAACTGGAAGACATAAATGAAAAAACAACGAGGTATAGAAACGGACCTTGATAACTGATGGACCATAGGGACAAAAGGACTCTAGCATGTGTTTGTTGTTGAATGAGGTATAAGTGATCTTCTGGAGCTGAAGAGGTAAGGAATAAACCTTTATTGATAGTAGTGTCTAGTCTCATCGTCGGGAAAATAGTTACCGAGTTCCAAAACCTGGTAGCGTTCACTCTATGGGCACCTGACTCTGCCTCTTTAGTTAGGAAAGGCAAATATTTGGTAAGCTGAGGAAAAGAAACTGATTCACCCCACCTCATAAAACTTGTCCTATGTCAAGTCTCAAACACTTCACTCTCGCCTATGGCAGGTATTTGTTATGCGGTATACCTTTGGTCCTTTTACCTTTTTATTCTAGTCAGTCTAGTGGTATTGCTTTAGAGGACACGTGCTGGAGGATGTATCCAGGTCATATTTGAGTATGGTCCAGAGGTTGTACTGTTGAGTTATTATTAGTTGAACTTTGTTGGTCTGGTTAAAAGGATAATCTGGCCAAGGCTCAGTAACCAAAATACACCCGGAAAATCGCGTGGTTTACTGTATTGGAAATGTCATCCTCTCTCTCTACTTTCTCTCTCTCTCTCTCTCTCTCTCTCTCTCTCTCTCTCTCTCTCTCTCTCTCTCTCTCTCTCTCTCTCTCTCTTGCAAGCTTAGGCTTGGACTTATTCTCAGAAAAGCTTAACTGCTCATCTTACGGACAAACTATCTTCCAAATGATCTCCTTATAAACAACCTGCAGTTCCTATTCATACAAATCGGTAGATCTTTCGAATTACTTTATGAGTTCTGATTACGCAGCCTCCCTACTTCTGAGTAATGTGTGGACGTTATTGCCTCCCCTGCTTTGAGTAGTGGTCAACAATGGCCAAAACTCAGAGTATCATCTTTTTTAGGCTTCAATGGAGTCTATCTTACACAAGGAATACTCTTGGCAGAAATGTAGACAGAAGAGTAGTAAAGCTTCTTTTCACATGGGAGTCTTCATAAGATATTTCAGAAAGCGGAAAACAATGTGGCTGTTGCTGAGCACGTTAATTTCTCTGTTAATCTGCCTACAATTTAGTGAAGAATTTAAGCAATGGGTTATTCTAGCTTGTTTAAGCTCTCCACCCCTGAGTTAATCAGTGGAAT
>JAMPIV010009587.1:0-32500 GCA_024509875.1 Oreohelix idahoensis
AAATCACTGAGGTCAGAAATTAGAGTTAATAAGCTCCCGTCTGACGGTCTTTGTGCTGTATTTCTGTGTCTGTGATAAGATCAGCCCGGAAAAAATACACTGGACTTACTGGGAAACACGTTTTTTGTTTTACTGATGCCACACTCTAGTGACTTGTCTGGAAACTATTAGTAGTTAATTACCTTCTGACTTTTGTTTTACAGCTATGTTCTGTCGAAATCACGTATTTCCTTGGAAAGCGTCTGTATGTGATTTAATTCTCTATGAATCGTGCGATCCAACGATTCCTAACTTTCCTCAAGCCTCGTACTTAAGTACAAGGTGTACGATGTAGAGTGCGCGTATTAGCTCTGATGAACGAATATCATATGTTTCCACATAAATAACGCACATCGTGCTCCTACTTACAAGTCATGAGGTGACGCGAGAGGCTGAATCTTCTAGTAGCACTCAACATACATCATCTCCTCTCCACTATTTTCTTTCCCCTGCATTATTTATCAGGCAGTCGCTATGTAACGCGTTCCTAGCGTCGGCAGTGCTGTCTGTACTATGATACTACACGGTTAGAACGATGTTGACATTTGCATTCTCACGTACATTTAGACCTCTCACATTCGCTCGCAGCCTTCAAATTCCAGCTTGTGTTTCGCATCTATTTCTCCATATAGACGATAACTCTTGTATAGTTCACTGGCACGAGTCTTAAAATCAGTACCTATTCAATTTATAGCTCTCGTGGTCTATCACCAACTGATCGCTGATAGATCAGAGCTATTTCATAGTAAAAAAATACCCCATCGTATCCACCTTGTCTCTCAAGATCTAGTTCGACTTGCCGTGATCTCATCCACGCGTGATCATCTTCATAATAATCTGCGTCATCATAACTCGAACGAATCTTCCCGCATCTTGGTGCTATCTTATATCGTCACGGTCAAACAAATTCGTTGCTGCACTGATATAGCTAACTGCGTTTACACTACTGCCAATGCGTCGACACTACCGATGCTATCCAGTCCTGCAAATCTTTCTCGCGTACTATCACAGACAGACGATATATATCACTAAGCTACATCTCGATGTCAGACAACGAATATTTGCTGTATGCTGGAAGCGATTTTGCAATCTAGATGACTACTCACCTCTATAGTCTAGGCTACACATCATAGCAGATGATGTCGCGCGGGCTGCCCTACCTAGCTAGGTAAGACATCGCGAGGGACAAGACCGAGGGTACATTTCAACACTGGTATGCCGTTAAAGAGGCGATGGAGAGGCAAAACGTCTCTATCAGAACACTTAGCAGGAGAGAAAGGCAAACTACAAAAACGTTCTTACCAGCCCACGAATCAAACGGCTGGAAATCGACTGCAAAGACACTAAGACTTTGTAGAAATTGTAGAAGAAAGTCTCTACCACCGAACTCCACAGATGGGACGCCGATCAACTTCATCAGCACGGGGTCTGTGGCGCGTGGGTTCAGAAGCGGTGTACTATTTTTCACGCTCAGGTACCCACCTCACTAGCTGTAGATATGTGCGTACAACTGATCATGCATGAGGTACATATAAGAGTAGCATTAGGAATATCAACGCCGCAGCGATACTTACGCTTAATGTATTCCCTGTGATAAGGAGAAGAGACCGATTAATACAAATACTAGGAGAAAACTATGTCTCTCAATTATCGTTAATACTTACATTGCCATTAATTTTTTAGCATTGGTTTATTGCAAAACTTAGAAGAGTGAACGTGTAATGACGCAATCCTCCTAGCAGTGAGGATAACGGGCGAAGAAAGGACTTACGAACTGGTATAAGTATGATCAACGCGGCGACAACGGGCATGAACGCTTAACAAAAAAAACGGGGGCGGCGGCGCGGGCAGCAAACAAGAAAACATAAAAAATACGGCGTGCAATACGAGAATCACAAACAAACAAGGGGAGAAGGGGGGGGGGGAGGGCTCGTTAAATATACGTCAGGCGGAGAACGGTAAATAGATAATAGGGGATAATCCTACAGAACAGTAACAACAGAAAACTACAAAATCACCGAATAAACATCACACGCAACGAAGGGGGGAATAACATAATAAACAGCGAGGGCGGACGGCGGGGGCTAAGGAAACAAAATCATACGAAAATACGACGTAAAATTTATATACGGAGGGGGGGGAGGCGAAAAGCACAAACGCACCCGGGGTGTAAACGGAGCAACTTAAACAGTGGGGGGGGGGAGGGGGGGTGGGCACCGTGCGAACTTTTCCTACGGTGAATCCGGGTGATCATAAAATATCGTGCTATCCACGCAAGCGGGGAGATAAACGGGCAAAGCACACAGACAAAAAATCAGAGCATAACAATACGGGACTAGACAAGGGGGCGGAGGAGGAGAACCGGGGGGGGGTGGGGGGCGACGAGAGGGGGGCGGAATAGTCAACGGTAGGCATACAACTAACAAACAAGCGGAATAACAGCACACTAAAAAAACGAACGGGCGGGAAATAAATCAAACGGGGGGGGTAAAACTAGGGGGACATAAAACGAGGGGGGGCGACGCGCGGGAGGAAAAAAAAAAAACTGGCGAGGGGGAGAGCGAGACGGGCGGGGACCTGAGGGGGGGGGGACGGGGCGTGTCAACGACAGACAGAGGCGACGCGGAGGGGGGGGGAGGAACGGACGGAGGGGAGGGGCGGAGTAGTTAGCGGTGGGGGCGGGGAACAATAGACAACACGGGGGCAGCAACCTGGGCGGAGAGAAGGGCAGGACGGCACTTGGGGGGGGGGGGGGGGGGGGGGGGGGGCACCGAGTGGGGGGGCACCACGGGGGGGGGCGGAGGGGCGAGGGGGAGAGGGGGGGGGGAGGGGCAGGCGACGCGGGGCGGGGGGGGGGCACGGAGGCAGCAACGAGGGGCGACTGGCGGAGCGCGGGGGGGGGGGGGGGGTGAAACGGGCGGCGAGGGGGGGGGGGCGTTACGGCGAGGCGGGGGAGGGAGGGGGAACGGAATACAGATTAAAACTACGGCACGGGGGGGGAAGGAGGGGCAGGGAGGGTACGGGGGGAGGGAGTGGGAACATGACGGACCGGGGGGGGAGGGGGGGGGACAGGCGAGCGCGGGGGGAGGGGGGGGTGGGGGGGGGGGAGGAGGGGGAGTAGGCTTCGGGGCCAGGGGCACGCGGGGGGTTTGCAGGGGAGAGGAGGGCAGACCGGTGCGGGGGGAGGCGGAGGGGAGCGAGTGGCGGGGCAGCGGGGGGAGAGGAGGGGGGGGAACGGACAGCAGGGGCAGGGTGGGGCGGGAGCCGGGGGGGGGGGGGGAAGTGAGCGGTGGGGGGGGGCTCCGAGTGGAGGGGGGTATGTACTGCTGAGTATAAACATAACAGGCTAGACATAGTTCCTATGTCTTCTGTCCTGAAGACTACAGACTTAAAAGCACGCTTGTCAAACTAATCAAGTGCACTGGAGACAGATGTGGGAGGGGGTATTTATTTTTATTAATTGGCCTCACCAAAACTACACAATGAAGCACTGCAACATTTAATACCAAAAAAAAAACTGACAGATAGTTCCAGCGAGCATCAAAGAACAAAGATTACGTTTCTCACACTCGTTATGCGGAGTAATAAATTTCACCACTCTACCATTCAATTCATTTCAACTATCATCTCCCATTCCATTTTTCCCGCATATTCGGAGTCAATATTTAGTAGGGGGTGGGGGGGGGGGGGGCAATTATCAAAGCGGTAAATATATAACTCGACACGAATAAAACCGCATCAAGAATACAATCACACATGAAACTACAAATTACAATATATGGTCAATTATCAATTCCTTTAACATTCAATCAATCATTCATCACTCATCGTCACATCGCATCACACTAATTCTCATCAACAAAACATCACTTCTACACAACATCATCACATCCATATCAAACTCATACCATCCAACCACACAAGATTCTATAATTCAATACTTACAACTATAAAACATATCTACAATCATGCAATTAACGATTCATTGCATCAAACTATCATCTCACATATAGCTCCATATTCCACCTTTCTCTTTACCTAGTAACCTTGCTATAAACTACTCGAAGTCAACACTACACAGTCAATCAATTCATAGCAGATCGTCTAGCTCTTATCTCATTTATTTCCAACAATCAGATCTCTATCCATCCGGCATCATCTACACCCCATCCAACATCCTATCTCATCTTCTCATCATCCATCATACCTCGATACAAGCAAACACAATATATCGGATTATACACCAATTAACTACTTCAACGATTCAGAACATCAATGCACTAACATATGTAGGATCATAGAGTGTTGAAAGAATACGATCTAACATGAAAGTAAATCGGTACCAATATAAGATTTAACATGATAAACAAAACTAGTAAACGTACGCGAATTAAGACGTTTTTAGTGGAGTAGTACTTGTCCATGTTAATATCATCAGAGTAAGTCATGAGTCCCCATACTATTAACTACAAACCAATAAAGTCTACATCTACTAAACATCTTTTCTCTCGAAACAGCTTTGCACAGTACTAAACTAACATACGGTCATTTCTAGCTGGGCATTAATCTATATCTATTACTCAAAATCTCTCTAACATTCTAGTCTAACAACAAACGCTTCTTACGACACCTACATACAGCTTTTATTCCTATCCTACAACAATAATAGCACATACACACTTTCTAACATACCATCACGTCTACTGTACTGCAAACTACAACAACTTCTGCTATCAAACGCTAAACTACACTAAATTAACTAATACTTGCTAACGGGTGTCTCTGGGCGATGTCCTGGCGGTCCTAAAACCAGACACAATCCATAGTTATCACACATAACACGCACGGAAACATTCTGATCTATTAGTCAAATACGATGATCACTGACTCCCACATAACATTAGGACATATCATGTCCTGTCTTGGATGGTGTCCGTCATTCATTTTGATGGGACATTAGAAGCATGTCTATGTCGTCCCAATTGCATTCCGTTATATACCAGCTAAAAATAGAGCCATCCAGAGAGAGGATAGAGCCGCGGCAGATAGTCCGAGGGTGCCTCTAGAGAGGAGAGTGGTGGTATTTATGCAGATACAATTCACATTAATCTGCAGATCGCTCCCTCGCTAATTTCTCACGCCCAAGCAGCCTATTTCTCCTTCTCTTTCTCGCTCCACCATATCTCGCTCCATCAATCACGAATAAAAAAAAACGATGAATAACACACGAGATCCGTACGTCGTTAGTAGTCGAGTATACCGCATACAGCGTGCTAGCTTTCTGTACGCTTATACGTTTCTCTTTTCTAAAAACAACTCAATGACAGGTTACACAACCACACCTCATGCCAAAGACGGGACGCCACAACTACGCACTCGCCACTGCAGCACAATTTTTTCGATATCTCTACCCCCTTTCGCTCTTTTATTTTAATACCCCACGAGCATTATATGCCTATAACGCCTGCAGGGGCAGAGCAGGTAGTCCATATGTTAAATAAGAAGCACCGAAGACGTAGATGATCCTGGCTACCCCAATTAATGCACACTGTAAAAGAATGACCGCGCTATCTACCGTGGCAACAAGACCCAAGCAATTGCATTTATTCTCTACTCCTCTTCTGATAATTTTCCCGTACCGTCAAAACTTATATCACGTGCTGTGCGACACAATGCGAGCTCTCTCTACATCCCATATTGTTCATCTGGACCCAGAATAATGAGTCACACAGATCTCTGTCAAAATACAGAATACAAACCAGCAAAAAAAGCAAGTCTAAACAACACAATGAACAAATGACGCTCTCCAAGTTCATTACAAAAGCCTCAATCCGCAAAAATTCTGCTTAACCGAGTGATGATTACTATCCGCACTTATATTCAATACCCTCCTATCTAATTTAATTCAATAATTTTAATAATTAAATATCAAACACCCACTTATTTCCATCAAAAAAAAAAAAATAAACTACAATATTAATATCTCATCTGTGTGTTTTGTGTGAATCGTCTTTTACCATCATCACGTTCTAACCACTAATAACCCTATATGTGTAGATATTTAATTAATAAACCCCATAATCGTTTGATCATTATCTAGCTTGTTAATGTATCACTCGTGCTGTCGGTGTTAAATATTTACATCTAGGTAAATTTCGACACTCAGATGAGGTTGGGGGCTTTTTCTGTTACGGGATCTAAGGGCAGAAGCTAAGGTCGTGGGGAAACAGAACTCTTTCCATAATTGACTAGAAAACACTGTTCGGTGGAAAGCATTCGCATTCCCTTCTTCTTGTCCCATCTCGAATAGGCCTTTATTCTTTCTTAACGAGCCAATTTCTAAAGACCTTCTACCTAATATCTCATAGGCTATTCCTGGCGAAAACTACTGTCGTAGTTGCCCCAATACTCACCACACGAAAAAAAAACAAAATGTCAGTGCCAATGTATTTCCATTATGCTTCTTCTACCAGTCACATATTAATTTGTGTGTGTGTCTATTTATGACCGTGAGGTGTAGAGGTTTGGAAGAGAGAGCGCCAGACTATCCTATCGGCTGTCTTCTTCCGGGCCTGGTTCCATTCTAGTCCTCGGTCCTTCAAAGATTTCTAATGTTGTCCTCCCAGCGGACTCTGGGTCGTCCTGGGGGGCTGGATTCCTGGCTCTTTGTTTCCCATGCTTGTCGTGGTAGCCGATCTTCTCCCATTCTGCAGACATGGCTAAACCGTCTTAGTTGGGACAGTTCTACTTGGGTCTGCAGGGGTGGGATTTTAGGCCTTGACGTATCGTCTGGTTGCGGACCATGTCTCTTCTTGCTACTTCAACCACCTTCCTCAGATTACTCATTTCTGAGGTTTGGATCTGGCTTTAGTGGGTTGTAGTCATTGCCCATGACTCGCATCCATATGTCAAGACTGGGGCATAGGTGGAGCGGTATACAGCCATTTTCGTTTTCTTACCAACCTCTCTCTTGCTGAGGAATCCTCGCTTTATGGCCTGTAAAAGTCTCCCAGCTGCTGCTTTTCGAGTGGCCAAATCTTCTTTGATGCCTCCTTTTTGGTCTATAATAGCCCCGAGGTATTTAAAGTGGTCGACCTGCTCCAGGACCTGTTCTCACAGCTTAATCTGATGTCTTCTTTCTTCTAATGATATCACCATGGATTTTGTTCTAAAGCTGCTTTTGACCATCCCTCTCTTCTCCAGCTCTTCCTTCCAGACTTGCAGGTTGGATTGGAGATGTTGCTCTGATTTAGCAATCAGGGCAACCTCATCAGCAAATGCCAGCTCTGAAATACAGACCAGTCTCATCTTCCAGTACCCCACTGATTATTTTCGTGTTCTCTCATTACATGCCTTGATGACATCGTCCATGAGGAGTATGAAAAGATAAGGTGACAGGATATCACCTTGTCTTACACCAGTGGTGGTCGTGAACATTTCTGACTTATGGTTTGCTGTCTTCACATAATTTCTGCAAGACTTGTAGAAGCTCTGTATAGCATGAATCAGAGGTGCTGGAATGTTCTTCCTTGCCAAACAGTCCCAAAGTTTGCTCCAGGGGACTCTGTCAAACGCCTTTTCCAGATCTATGAAACAAAGATGGATCTCACTCTAATACTCAAGGGCTTTCGCTCAGCTGTCTGAGTGTGAAGATGAGGTCTTGAGTACTTCGGTTTGTACGACCATATCATTGCACGTAATTGTCCCTGTCCCATACTTTATGCCAATGTTACTGTGCCTAAATGCGCATGTCACTCTGTCTTTATGCCCATGTTACAATGCTTTAGTATTGTACTTTTGTGCTCATGTCAGTGTGGGACGATACGGTTGTGCGATCTTACGTCCACTCCGTCAGTATAATTTGTGTCTTCGTTTTTATCTTTCTCTCACTCATCGCTTTTATTTGGCATAATTTTTGCCCTTTCATTCATTATTTTACTCTCCATGCTGAATCTAGTAGGGTGAAGTCTCTAACACTCTACTCCCCTGCGGCCGCATCTGCTTTACACGCAGAATTGTTTACGTTCCGCAAGGTACATGCGATAATACCAGGCAATTATACCGGCCATACGTTTATCTATTCTCTCAGTCTGACCAGTTTTGGAAACGTGTCGGTCCAACATTTGACCCCAGTGAAAAGCTGATGACCGTGTTGACACATGCTTATATTGTCCGTACGATGAAAGAAGACAACATTGTTGAAACCCTAAGAGTAAACCCGCATATTTAAATACACAGACTGTAAAACTTCAGGACCAGGACTTTATAAATACAAGACTGGAAATCTAGGAATTGGATCACCAGTCATAAGAGAAATAATATCCCAGACCAGGTTTATCGCAGAAAATCCGCCGAAGAGGAATTACCAGTTTCCCAGGCCAAGTGTATCACAGAACACCGCCATAAGAGGAATTTCTCAGACGAAATTGATTCGAGAGCATATGCACCGAAATTGCTCTCGTCCATCTGAAAACCTTTGCAAGGAAGATTGTGTATTCCCAAAAATGTGGGGTAAGTTGTGAACATTTCTATTACAAACGTGAATTTAACATGTTTCCTTGCTAGTGGATACATATGAGGCTGGCAACCTCAACATATGAAAACAGTATACCCATGACAAAACAAATGTCTATGTTAGAGAGAAGATAAACACCTATGCAGGCCATCAAGAACCACTTTTGTCAATAGTGAAACGTCGAAAGCTTGCCTGGTTTGGGCATGTAACTCGTCATGACTCCCTTTCGAAAAAGATCCTCCAGGGAACAGTCGAAGGTAAACGGAGAAGAGGAAGGCAAAGAAAATCCTGGGCTGATAACATCAAAGAATGGGCAGGACACGGTTTCTCCACACTTGTACGCATTGCTGAGAATAGAGAGCAGTGGAGGACCCTGTCTGCTGATGCTTCCACCATGGCACCCCTACGACCCATGACGGGTTATGGGTTGAGATGATGATGATGATACCCATGAACCACCACAGCAAGAGCTGGTGATTGTTTCTGACTAGTCGTGCGGGAAACCCGACAGCAGAGCGACCCCAGACTCCGACTGGAGCAATGATGAGTGATGACTACATCATATTTGCTTCCAGTGTAACATACTATTTTGTGAGATTTATGTACCTTTTGTAATTGTAGTTCAGGCAAATCATTATTCATGCACTCCATGCGCAATTTCCTAGTTAACACCCAGAAGGATATGGGTGATACTTCATCATGTTCCCTGAGTTACACTGTGTGCTCGGGAATTTAATTCTTCTGAGAGGTTAACATTGGTGGGTGGAGCGCATGACAATGGGCCTGTTAGTTTGCGGCGAACAAATGTACTTAGCAGTCATTTGTTTCTTTCTATTTGTCTAAAGTTCGTGGTTGCAAGCCATCAGACGATTTGTGGTACTAACGCCGCTAGTGTGAGAAAAAAGCATCCACCATAACCGCCTACAGTGGAAGATAGTGTGGAGAAGGCTTTCGTCATCACAGAATTGATGAACCACAGCTGCAGGACTCACTCAAACAAGCTAACTGCTAACTAAAAGGCACCCGCAAGAAAAGACATTTCAGTTAAACTTTAAGTATAAAGTTAAATTTCCACCTACGTCTCAATGGCGAGAACTTTTATATCCATCAAAATTCCACTAATCTTTCCATATTTATTTTAACCTGTTAAAGACTATTTCACCATTAAATTTGTTACCCGTTGTTTTAAAACTAAACAATAATGGTTGATTCAGTTATATGTATGAAAGCAAACGTTTGAGCCAAAATATTTAATCTATATATAAATACTTAGACATATATTTACACTAAACAGAGCTATACCTTATAAGAGGGATTTCGTTGGATTACACCAACTGGGGGCTTGAACGGGCTAAACCATTGCTTAAATCCTTCACAAAAGGCGACGGACCAGATATAATGCGTTAACAATTGTTCAGCCCAATGCAACATTGTTCGTGACTTCTGGAGATATCTTGTGTAAGCTCCCTTATGGTAGAAGTGTCATTAATCTTCTATCTACATCTCTGCCAAGAGTAATCTTGCGCGCAGGTAGATACATTTGAAGCCAATATTAAATACTCTTGAGTTTTGGTCACTGTTGGACCACTCCTGCAAAGCAGGGGAGGAAATCCGTGACACACTGTTCCTAAATGCCCCGGTCCCTACTATACCCTTGCAGCTGTAATTATGCCCATATCACTGTATAGTTATGCCCACTGCAACTGTAGCCTTACGACCATATCATTGTACCTAATTGCACCTGTACCCATGCCTGTATGCCAATGTCACTGTGTCTAAATGCCCATGTCACTGCCTTTATGCCCATGTCACTGTGCGTAATGCCTTGTCACTGCACTAATGTGTCCATGTCATTGTGCTTAAATGCCTTGTCATTGTACCTTTGTGCCCATTTCATTGTGCCTAAATGCCCCTGCCCCTACTCTTATATGCCCATGTCACTGTACCTGCATGCACCTGTCATTGTACATGTATGCTTTATCATTGTATCTGTATACCCCTATCACTGTACCTGTGCACTTCGTGTCACTATACATAATTGCCCTAGACACTTTAGCGTTATGCCCATCTCACGGTACCTGCATGCCCCTGTCACTGTACCTTTATGCACATGTCTGAATACCTACATGCCCTTGTCACTGTAGCTGTATGCCCATGTCACTGTATCAAGATGCTCCAGTCACTACGTCTTTATGTCCATGTCACTGTACCTATATACCCTTGTCACTATAACTTTATACATATGTTGCTGTACCACCGTGCCCCTGTACCAAGATGCCCCTGTCACTATGTCTTTATACCGATGTCACTGTACCAACATGCCCTTTTCACTATAGCTTTATGCTCATGTCGATGTACCAAGATGCTCATGTCACTATGTCTCAATGCCCATGTCACTGTACCAAAATGCCCTTTTCACTATAGCTTTATACCTATGTCGCTGCACCAAGATACTCTTGTCACTATGCTTTTATACCCATGTCGCTGTACCCAGCTGTCATCAACATCACTAGTACTCATGAAGCAACTATTGGTATGTAACGTATCCCGTACGAGCGTGAGCGAGCATTCCATTACACCATGTCTCGCCAAGAGATGATGAGTGAGTGCCGGCCAGACAAATTCAGCTTTCCAGGGCCTTCCACATGCATCAACACGCGCGTGAGTTCCACTGGCGAACTCAAGCCCCCCAACTCCCTTCTCTACCTTCACCTAATATTAGCTCACACTTTCCTCCCAAACAGCTCTCCTTACTCAGCTGTACCTTTGCTTCATTTAGCCTCACTCAATCTGTCACTCTTCACTCCATTAGTGTACGAATCCGACGCACGTGCGTGGTATTTCTTGCGCTGAGCACTATCCTTGCAGCCAACAGAGTGCTACGTTTGTTGTCATTCTGGTCGGGGTAACATTGTGGCAACATTAGAACACTACAAACCACGTCTTAGTAAATCGTTTCTGTGCGACAGACTAGCTCGGGACTAGTTTATTGTAACCTTGTCCAATATTTTAATCTCGTGTCACAAAAAGCCGTATGTACAAAGTGATGTAGGTTCTGGAATCTGGAAAATTTCTCCTAAATTTTGTATTGATATTTTAGACGCTGCTCAATATTATTGTTTTTTAATGTTCTACATTTTCTGGTGTTTGACTTGTTAGAAAGTTTAAACAAGTTAAAATAGTATTTTATTTTGAAATAATTAAAAGTGAAGTATCGTCAAGATAAAAAATGTATACTTTTATTACAGCAAAACAGAGCGTGCGATTAGCATAGTGGATGCAGCGTTATGTTACTGGGTTCCGGGATCAAAACTTAGTTGCCTCATGTTCCAGTCTACCCAGCTGTAAATGGGTACATTATTCTGCTTTTGTGTTAGGGAAGGCAAAGACAGCCAGGAAGGCAACTGTTCACCCCATCGCATAAAGTTGGACCTAGCATAGCGAAATCTCTAACACTTCTGCGACAGTATGTGCTACGAGACTTCCTTTATTTAAAAAGAAATATATTTTCCCATTGTTTGTAAAAGATACGTTTGTCATCAAGACCTGACGCTCAGTGACAGTGGATCTAAGTCACGTCAAAATATATTTTTATATTGGCAAAATTATAATAATTCAAATCTAGGATTTATATTCTTTGAGCTTAGTCAGAATACCACTAGTGTCAATTAACTCGTAGACTGATTTTCACGTTGTAAAATTTACAGATAATATTTAATTTGTTAGTATTTGTCGATTTAGTTGTTCCATAACCTTTCATCTACGTGTTATTACTTCTATTTATGACCTTAATCTGACTTGTGCCGTCGTGATCTAACAACTGTATATTAACAGTTACCTCATAGTTATACCTAGTTTGTTGTTAGTATTAGTACTTATTTATTTTGCTTACTGTTTCTGTCTAATCTAGCCTCGAATGATCGTTAGCCATTTCCCTTTTCACTCATTCTGGCGCTTAACGCCAATAATACAACTGGTCTCATTGCATGAAACCTGCACCAAGCATTCGCTCTTCCAGTGGTGGTTCATGTAGCAATGCGTTATACATGGTGAGATTGCCAGCCCAAGCATGAACTCACAAAAGTCAATGTGTATGAGTTAATGTTTGAATAGTAATCCTTATTCTTTCTGTGTGTCATCAGCGACACCTGGGTAGCTTATCTAGTTGTGGGAGCTAAAATTTCCGTTCTTTGAGCTAAATGTGTGGCACTAGTTTAGGTTAGCCCTCAAGATCGACTATATTATGCCATGCCAGCAGATCGTACGGGTTGTATCAATTTTTATTTATTTTCTCAAGTTTCTTACTTAGCTCTCGCTTTACTTCTTCTCCCTGACGAAGACCTTGTGGCCGAAACGTTGGCTATTTTCTTTGTCTTCTGTCTTAGTAAGACGAATCATCCATGTTCGATTTTTTTTTAAAAATTTCAAATTCATCCAGACGACACCACATCTTAATACAAGTCCTATCACCCTCATATACCTCTATGTAAGCCTATGTTGTAGAATTTATGTCATATTTTCTACCCCTCTGCCTCTATGTCTTACCCGTGCCCCAATACTAGATCTCTACTTTTGTAGACGTGTAATGGTAAATTATCGGACTCCATTTTCATGAGATGGCTAAATCACTTTATTTTCCTTCTCTCTGTATACTTGATGCAGGATATAGTTCGCACAATTTTTCTGATGTTATCATTTCTTTCTGTCTCTCCTGCTAACATTATTAGCTCTTCTTCAACATGTTATCATTTCTAATTCTGTCTCTCCTGCTAACATTAATAGCTCTTCTTCAACATGTTATCTCGCAAGATGGTTTTTTTGGAGGGTTTCTTTCTGTTTTCCCGTGTTCTTGTCCGGGTCCACTTTGATACAGTATTAGTAAGTGCCTGGTATTTATTATTCACGGCAATTTGATCACGGTACCGACACGCTCCAGTCTACCCAGCTGTAAATGGGTACCCGACTTTGCTCTTTGAGTTAAGGAAGGAAAAGGCAACAAGGGAGGGAACTAGTCACCCCACTTCTCAATGCTGGACCTAGCAAAGGGGAGTCTCTAACACTTCACATCCCTAACGGCAGTATCTGCTATGGCACGACGTTTACTTCACTTTATATTATTGTCTATCCAGGTAGTTCACTGTTTTAAAAAATTCATGTTTAATTACAGATGTGTTGTCGGTTTTTTTTTTTTTTTTTTTTTTTTTTAAGGGTTGGGGAATCTAGAGAAATCGGATCCAACACGTAAATAAGAATCTTCAACTCAAATGTGAAGTCAGTCCTATTGTATGGCTCTGAGACATGGAGAACAACAAAGACAACAACCAAAAAGCTACAGACTTTCATAAATGGGTGCTTGTGTAGAATAGAGGGATTAAAATGGTATGACAAGGTTACCAACGTGGAACTGATGACAAGAACTAGACAAGTGCCAGTGGAACAAGAGTTGAGAAGAAGACTCTGGCGATAGATAGGACACACACTGAGGAAACCTGTTGATAGCATTACAAGGCAGTCCTTGTTCTGGAACCCCCAGGGCAAGAGAGGCAGAGGTAGACCAAGAAGCACATGGAGAAGAGAGCTGGAAGCAGAGGTGAAAATGATGAGGAGAACGTGGAAAGAACTTGAGATGATGGCACGTGACGGGAGGACTTGACATGTGTCTGTTGAAGGTGAAGGAAATTGTACAGATATGGAGTAATAGAAAAACGTAGATTTAAGAAATATAACAAATGAAAGCATTAAAATAGTTCGTACATTATACTCCGAAACAATCCAGTTTCATTTGTTCTTTTAACATTTAATTTTTTTTATGCATTTCGGCACTCGCTTAATTTGGTTCCCGGCCCCTTAATTTGGTGGCCGGCATGGCCACACCACTTGCACCACCCACGCGTTAGTCCTGTAATCAGTTATTCGCTTGTGAACACTTCTGTAATTTTAGGTATTTCTATAATTTGAGTCTAGATCTCTGGCATTTGAAATCTGGAAAGGGAAATAATTTTTTTCCTAAGGGAAATAACAAATTTTTTTTTGCTTCTCAGTTAACAGTATTCTATGTAATCTATATGTTGTTACCTTCCTGCTGTATTTTCCTTATACAATGATAGACAGCTCTGTTGACTACACAAAACTGGACTGATAAACTCAGAAGTGTGTAAACTATTATTGACTACTGGTCTGCTTTGACATGCCTTACAGACCTGGATTCATCATCATCATTATTTTACTTCTTGCTTCTGATGGCTCATGTAGCCACCACTGTATATAGCCTCCTTGCAAGTAATCTACCTTAAACAATGATATGCTATTGCAGTTGTGATTTCTCTAACAATTTGTTTTACATAATGAATGTGACAGCCTCATGCACAATCTGATAGTAGTCGTCTTGTACGACATGCCTGAAGAAGTAGTTGTCTCATTCTATCTTTGTCTCATCAGAGACCTTCCTGACCTACATAGAACAACGACCTGGATTAGCTCGGTTTTCATTCTACAGGTGGACTCAATCACGTTTTCTTGCTCCTTTTTTTTCCCCCCCCCCACAATATAACGCTTATTATACCTAGTTAAACCAGTTGCCAATAACTGGTAGTTTTTACGATTCCTTCGTTGTACATGCTAAGCCGATGTTAGTTCTGAAACGGAGCTTTTCCACAGAAGGACCCTTAGAAGCTGCTGTGTATATATATATTGTGGCTTTTTCATTCAATTTATGTACTTTCTTTGCTCTGTGTTTATTTGTGCTGTTTCTTTGTTGTGTCGACTGTCCTATCTCCAACTGTTTCAGGGTTTTATTTTATGATTGTTGTCAGAATGTCCTCTAGTATTTCCGTCAGTGATTTCCTTCAAGTAATAAATTTAAAAAATTAGATTTTAGCTTCGATTTACGATATCCACAAGCTCTAGTCTACCCAGCTGTAAACAGGTACCTGACTTTGCTCCTGAATTAGGAAAGAAATAGTCAGCTAAGAAGGGGACTGGTTACCCCACCTCTCCATGCTAGACTGTGACGATATTGCCCCCCCCCCCCCCTGCTTTACAGTAGTGGTCCAACAATGGTCAAAACTCAAGAGTATCTAATATGGGCTTCCAAGGTGTCTACCTTCTCAGAAGATTACTCATGGCAGATTTGTAAATAGAAGTGTAATGTCGCTTATATCTCAATTTACTCAGTGGAATTCTTATTATTCTGGTATAGCTCTGTTTAAAGTGTCTTTAGTAAATTGACTGAGACAAACTTGCAGTACATTTAAAATGATTAGTGATTACAACGCTAAAAAGTCAAATTAATGCTGAACTGTATGACCTAAGAGTAACACTTCACAGACTATGTCAGCTATACAAAAGAGTCGTGATACAGTGGATCCCTTCTCACTGCAACTTCCCTGGAAATGAAGAGGCTGATAGATTGGCAGAGGAAGGGGGAAAGCTTCCTCAACTTGACACAAACATAACTTATGAGGAGGCCAAGAGTTTTATCAAGTGCAGGTACAGGCACAAGTTGGAAGAAGAGCATCCAGGCCACACACAAAATGATCTGTATTACCAGCTCAGCAGAAGTGAACAAGTGGTAATCTTCAAACTTCGCACAGCTCATAACAGATTGAGACACCATATATTCAACAAATTAAAGATAGGAACTACTGATGACTGTGGCACTGATAAAATGACTGCCGAACATCTGCTTCACAGGTGCCCAACATATGAGGAACAGAGAAAACGCATATGGCCAAAACCAGTACCATTCCTGGAGAAAATTTACGGAGATATCAACTGCCTCAGGCAGACGAATGCTTTCTTTGAACTTATTCCAGTTGACATCTGAGGGTGAACGAACAAGAAGAAGAAAGAAGATTTAAAATGATTAAATCGAAGTAAAATTTGTATAATTACAAATAACAAAATTTAATAATCACTTCAGTTTTAACAGTTTAAAAAAATTTGAATAGTTATGGATCAATAAAAATTTATCATCTTTTTCGTAATGGGATGTCCATTTTTAAAAGAAGTTCAAGTGGCAGCAAATATATTGAACTTAGCTGCCAATGACGGTTCTGCTCCTTCTGATGGGTTGGTTCTTTTTACACTGATCACGCTCGTCGCTGGTCAAGGTTGTCTGGTGTAGCTTGTTTCCCAGAAATGTAAGGCAGAGTCTACACAGTTGATCCCTCGTCTTAAAGCTCAGGCCACTGTTCCCTTATTGTTCCATAGATAGTACCCTTCGACTGGTACCACAACCAACAACTGTGATAAAAGAATAGAAACGAAACGCTCTTCTGAGTACTGATGTGTCCACTATTCCTATTCCACCATCCCATTTATCTCAGAATTTACCCTCGATGTTAATTAAACTTAATCCCTCGAGAGAAAACTTTCTTTATATTTAAATTGAATAGCTTTTATAGTCATTAAAATGAAAAGGGTAATAGTACAGATAGAATATGTTTACATTTACATTTCTGTGATAAGAGGTTTTGATGTTACTAAAAGTTAATGTTAACAAGGTGAGGTCAAGCTATGTAAGTACCTGAGTAAGAAATGATGATGATGTATTTCTCAGGATCCCTATCCGCTACCTCTTCTGATCTCACCCAGTGTAAAGTAATTTCTGTGGTGTTATGTGGCTTAAATGTCTAGGGTAATGTATGCACTATCAGTAATTTCCAAACAGAACTTCAACCCAATGGAAAAGTAATTAAATAAGACTGTTGGTAAAGTTTATATAGGTATGTACAATTTAATCTTCATGTACCTCAATCTTTTGGGACAGGAATTTTCAAACTCAACAAACTTTTTATTTACAAGATGGAAATAAATAGGGTGGAACTCTGTCCATGTATGTAAACAAAAGTCACTGGAAAAACTAAACCATCTGTTCTGGTTTCTATGTTGGGTATTATCACTGGTCTATGATTGGAAAGTCTGTTCTTTTCATCACACCCATTTGAATATTTTATTTTTGTGGAATTTTAGTATGATGATATATCAGTGCCTTTTCTAAAGGTCTTAACTTGCAAGCCTGTCTGATGCTGTTGACTCAAATAATATTCGAGTTCATCAAAGTGTTGTACTTCCTGGATGAGGACTAGGAGCCTAGCTACAACTGGTATGATGAGCAGTCACTCCCATGTGTTGTTCTCTCCAGGCTTACTGCACCAACAAGATACTTCGTGGTACAACCCTGGAATGAGAAGGAAAGTTTCCTTCCATATAAATCTTATCTATACTAATTCCACATATAAACACTGTTACAACTCACCTGGGTCAGTCCTGTGTGCTGACCCTTTGCACCAGACTTTAATTTCCGTCGTCTACACTCAGTTCTGTGTAATCATTCTTCTCCAGTGATAATACAAATCCACTGTCCGTCAGTCGGGTTAGTCTTCCATACAATAGACTTGGTGTGCTTAATCTAGGACTGTAACCTGTTGACAACTTCGTTCTAACATTCTCTACATGATTTTATATAATATTTAAACATTTGTGGCACTTCAAAAGCCAATATCAATTTATTAACACTCACTTACAGTCGCAAAAGGGTAAGGCCAATTGCCAAACATTTTTACACATTTTATTTCACTTTCCAAATAAATCTGCTTTTGGCACACTCCTACTTAGGTTGTCGTGACCCAAACTCTCTCCCACTAGGCAGTATCGAAATAAAATTATGGCTCACACAAAAGCCTTTTACATGTTAATAATATATACAAATAAAATTATCTGTCTTACCCCAAGTAAGGAATAATCACATACACAAGCGTGACTAGCAGTAAAAGGGTTTGTAAATACTGCGTTCTAGTCCAGACGGCAAAAACTTGGTCACTAAATCTTCCCGCTGATGTAAGCTTGGCACGGTTTTTCAAATCTAATGGCCTGATTTTGCAAGGAGGTGTTAATTTTTATCAACTACACCTAACCAATCAGAAGACGAGTCCAAAAAAGTTAAATATTTTGGGGGGACTGTCAAAATGAGCGATTTTAAGTGTGTTTGTTAATCTGACTAAATTGGTTTATTATATATCTTAATTATTTCTGGACCGATTTTGATTATCAAAAGTGATAATTAAACGGCCAATTGTCCTCTATCGTCCCATATAAGTTTCCTTCCATGTTTCCTTAGCATTTTCATCTGGGTAATTTTTAAATAATTAAATGTGCCCGTACCCTGAACTGATAACATTACTAAATTAACTTTTACTATGTCAAGATAATATTATTAGGGGAAATCTTTATGTTACTGTATTAAGCAATATTATCTGTTGGCGGTAGATTTGACTTTGCCCCAGACAAATTTCAAATACCGTAGTTAGTTATAGATTTTAAAAATACGCTAACTAAGTTTTGAAGCAGGGAAATTTGAGCGCGTTGTGATACAGATTCACTTCATCACAATTTCCACCGATTTAAAAGTGTTCAGAATATAAATTGAATATGTTTTCATTTATGTTTACACTGATTTGAAAAGTTTGATACTTCCATTAATTTTAAAGTGGATATGTTAACATCGACATTTACACTGGTCTGAAACTGTAAGTATTATAATTAGAATGTACATTATTTCTTTCATCTTTCCCTCCCTGCTCCATATGGAACTTGCGATTACCTTTTGCTTTTAGTTCTCTTTAAGAAACTAGCAATAAAGCAATCACCAGCCCATGCAGTGGTGGTTCATGAAAACATCATGCTATACGCTAAGGTTGCCAGCCTCAAATGACTGGGACATCCACTAGCGAATTTCACATATTAATATTCACATGGTAATATATACATATTAGTTCAAATGTTAGTAATGAAAATATAGAATGTAAAATGACAACTTACGCTAATCCTGGTTCACAGACAGGCTCAGATGAATGAAGTTAAGGCACTAGCCGATGCCTTTTTACACTTGTACTTGGGGTCGTTAATTTTAACTTTAATTCCCTCTCTGCCTTTGTGTGTTCAGCTTCCTCAGATATTTCGGATTTCCTTATTTAAAATGCTAGAGATTTCCTATGCTGTTTTTGTAAGTCCTGATAAATTCTCCAATAAACGGTCCGGTCTGATAAAATGGAATTCTGAATTCTAACTTCTGGCAGGTCTTGTTGTGTCTTGGCAAGCGTGAATCTCGCAGTATCTTAACACTGAAACGTGTCAGGTTATATTCACTCTACTCCCCGGCATCTGTTTGTGACGAACCTAAGAAAGCGCCACTCGTTTCAAACACAAAGGTTGGGGGGGGGGGGGGGGGGGGGGGGGGGTGTGGGGGGGGAAAGCGATTTCTAAATATTCCTGACATGGAAACATTTTTAACATAATGCAGAGATCAAGTCTTCTGTATATGGTATGAAAAAATCCGATGCCCTGGCAGGCAAACTCACCAACACGTCTGTAAACTCATACGACAAATGTGTTTCAGATGTAACAAATTTATTACTTTATCAGAAAGTAATTTATTCGCAGACGGGTAATCTCGTTGTCTGTCCCGCACTCTGGCCTTTATCAGCGATTTAAGCAAACATGCTGGCAATTGTAGGGCTAATCTGTAGCGGCCAAGCTTTGGTACACAAGAATTACTAACTTGCCTGACGTTCAATATTACCTCCGCCGCTCCTTGCAAATGTGATATGTTTATCACCAACAAAGAGTGTCAAATGTTTGAACAAACAAACTCTCTGCTACATAGCAAACAGAAAGAAAAGGATGCGACTGTGGCAAATCACGCAAATAAAATCAGTACAAAAATGTAACTGATTACTGCCGTATTGAAAGAGAGATCGGAAAGAGGTCGCCCCAAAATCCATCTTATGACATAGACCTAGTATGCTGAAGTCTCTATCAATTCACTTCACCTACGGCAGTATCTGCTATGAGACTACCTTTGTCTTTATTTTAAAATTACAGTTGACAGCGGATTGTTTCAGATTTAAAGTCACGAACTAGTTTTATGTTTACATTGATTTTATTTGTTTATGTTCTTCGATAGTTCTTTATCTATGTTATTAATTTTTTTAGCCCAATGAGTGCACGTCTTAAACTCAACATACATAAAGAAAAAACAAGACTTCCAATAAGATTTTGAAAACATAAATGTATTATATTTTAGTAAACACCACCTGCGTATACTGCAGTGTGTTCCAACTCAATAGCATAAAACTGAGTCTCGGAAGAGTACAATACAGTGCGGCATGAGAAAATGTGGTAGGGCCCCAATCACAAGACCCCAATTTACCTTGAAAATCTCTATTGCTGACTCTGCATGGCCCTAACTATTAAAATGTGCGTTTGTTTATTACTGACAGGTCGCTATGGTACTAGAAACCAATGAGGTACAATTAAAAAACCCGAATCTGGCTACATGACATTTTCAGTGTTAGATGAACTCATCAACAAACTTGATCAGATTTGTGATTGGCATTTTGTTTATAATAACAGACATCTTGTCAACAGTTTAATACAAGATTAATTATCATTGAGATCGAGCGACTAAGATTTCGGATTGACTTCGTCATAAGCTTTGTTCTGACTGTCTCAATTCTGGTCCAGGATATAAGCATTTGGGATACAGAAGGTAAGTTTTGTTGTAGATGTAACGTTTGTTTCATTTAAATATGACTACTGCCCCTCATGTATGTCATATAAGGTGATTAAATTGAGGTTGTGGATGAGGTTGTTAACCTCATTATGTGGAACGAATAGCTACAGAAAGCAGCGCTGTAAGAGTATGTGAATGTTTAGTGGAGGCTTTCTGTCAGGAGGACCAGCTGTAAGTGCTGGCTCTATGTTGTACAATCAACGTACAGGACAATGATGATTATGATGATGTTGGTGATGATAATGATGATGATGATGTTGACGATGATAATGATGTTGATGTTGATAATGATGATGTTCATGATAATGATGATGATGTTGATGATGATGATGATGTTGATGATGATGGTGCTGATGATGTTGATGATGTTGATGATGATGATGATGATGATGTTGATGCTGACGATGATGATAATGATGATAAGGATGATAATGATGTTGATGATGATGGTGTCTATGATGATGATGATGTTGATGATAATGAGGGGTGTGTCGTATGTAGGTTTAAAGTGTTGTTTGTTGTCTCCTGATATTGAAGTGCTGTTGTAGTTATCATATTTAGTTGAGATAAGGAGGTGCTGTTGTAATTATTATATTTAGTTTGTGACGATACGGTTGTGCGATCTCAAGTCCACTCCAGCAGGATTGCATTACATTCCCGTGCGAGTGATATTTTCTTTTTTTTCTCTCCCATGTCATTATTATGTGGAATATTCTATGCACCATTATTTACTCTCTATGTTGAATCTAGTAGGGGGAAGTCTCTAACACTCCACACCCCTACGGAAGTATCGGCCACGGGACTATCTTTAATTTTCACATGTTTGCTTTGAGCCGATTCCAGCTTTATTCGTCTGGCTAAGTTTGATAGAGACGGTCATCTTTATTGATACCTTTGAACGTGACGGTCCGTCCCTGAACTCCAGATGGCCAGCGACTATCTCTATGTTTGCACAAGACTGGAGATAATGAGGCAATCGCTTCCGATGTACATTCTGAACAGAGATTACAGATAAATCTGTCTGGAAACTCAAGATTTGCAGACGATAGCATCGGGGCAGTATCAGTGCACAACATTTGTTTGTGAAGATAGCACAAGATGCCGGCGGAATTATGACGCAACGATATGAAGAGGTCACGCGGTGATATTAAATTGAATATTTTGAAACAATTGATGGGTATTTTTTTAATTTGAAACACCCCTACCCGCGTAGTGCTGAACGAGATTAAATTGAATTGGTTGATTTTAGAGGCCGGAATATACAAAGTATCTCATTGGAGAATTAGATGGAAACACAGCTGGAATTTGAACTGAGGATTGTGAGATATATTGTAGTGAAATCAAAGTCAGTACACACACTGCAAAGCAAACATCAGACTAGCGACTCCTAAAAGCCAGAAAGAAAAAGGAGACATTTGACTTAGAAATTCCACAACTATAAGTAACAGATCGAGTATTGGGCAACTTACGAATTTTCAAGTAAACCCGCTTTTTTAATACAGGACTGGAAACTTAGGAATTTGATCACAAGTCATAGAGGAATTAAACAAAAGTTTTCCCAGGAAATGTGATTTCGCAGAACATCTGCCGTCAGAGGAATTAACTCTAGTTTCCCAGACCAAGTCACAGAGGCATTAAACAAACGTTTTCCCAGGCCAGTGATTTCGTAGAACATCTGCCGACAGAGGGATTAACTCTAATTTCCAGACCTAAGTGATTTCGAAGCTTCTAATACAGAGCTGTGTCCAGTCTAAATCTGTGCGAGGAGATTGTGTATTCCCAAAATTTTGGGATAAGTGTAAACAATTTATTTACTAATGTAAATTTTACAAGTTTCTAACTAAGTGGTTATATATGAGGCTAGCAACCTCAACATATGAAAACAGTATATGCATGAACCACTACTGCTTGAGCTGGTGATTGTTTCTGACTAGTCGTGTGGAAACCCGACAGCAGATGTGACCCCAGTTCTCCGACTGGAGCAGTAATGAGTGATGATTACATCATGTGTACCTCAAGTGTAGCATATCATTTTTGAGATGTATGTAACTCGTTAATGTTAGTTCAGGCACACATAATATTCTCACTGTCCAGACACATGCTACCCGTTAATCCTCAGAGTAATATTGGTGAATTTTAGCCATCTTCTCGGAGTTACTTTGTGCGTGCTCGAGAATTAGATTCTTCTGAGAGTTTAACATTGGTGGGCGGACAACGGGAACGTGTGCCTGTTAGAGTGCTCCAAACAAATGTACTTAGCAGAGGGCATTTGTTTTTCTATTTTTCTAAATTTCGTGGTTACAAGCCATCAGGCGATTTGTGGTACTAACGCCGCTAATGTGAGAGAAAAGCATACACCCTAACCACCTACAGGGGAAGAGTGTGGAGATGGCTTTCGTCATCACAGAATTGATGAACCACAGCTGCCGGACTCAGTGTTAAGTCATATTTTGTTAGTAGGAGTTAAGTGTTAAGGATTTTTATAAACAGGGCGGATTTTTGTACACACGCTAGTAAGCACGCTCTTTGTGATGAGATGATTTTTTAGTTGGGGGCTTTGTGCTCTGTATTTTTGCCTTGACACTGCTCAACCGAGTAGGTGTTAGTCTTTTTTAAAGAAATATGATAAAGAAAGTATTCGAATGTTCTTAGTGATAATTTTGGGGGACAGGCGGTTGAGCTGAGCTGTAGTCAAACGGGTTAGTTGAGCGTCAAAATAGAACGCTTAAGAACTTACTAGTGAAGATAACTGATGACTATCCTCAGGATTGGGACAGGGTTTTACCTGCTGCACTTTTCGCATATATCGGGAAGTGCCAAATGAGCATACTGGGTTTTCACCATTCGAGCTCGTTTTCGGTGCACAACCTCGTGGTCCCATGTCCTTACTTCACGACTTCTAACTGCAGAGGACATTAATGATGACACTCAATCTTCTTACGAATATGTCATTACTCTCAGACAGAAAATTATTGGTGCATGTAGGTTAGCTACCTCAGCATCTGAGGCTGCCAAAGAGAAGGCAAGGCTCTTTGCAAATAGATACAGATGTCTACGACAACTCTATCCTGGTGACGAAGCATTTGTGTTACTTCCTCGTAAGGACAATCGACTTCTTATTGCCTGGAAAGGTCCTTATACTATTATCTCGAGAATTTCTGACGTCGACTATGTTGTCGATGTTGACGGGAAACATAAAACCTATCACATTAACGTGCTGAAGGAATTTCATGCCCGCCCAGATTATCTACAGTCTGTTTTTCAGGCGACAGACGACCCTCCGGTCCGTCATAATCACTATGCATCTTTGTCTGTTATTCAGGAGGAAGTGGCTACTTTCTCTGACGTAAATCGTCCTCTTCCTGATGTCCCATTACATTCAACAGAATCATGGGAAAACGTGACTATATCTCCTGAGTTACCTACAGAAAGACAGCAGCAAGTCTCTTCTTTATTGCAAACTTTTTAGGACGTCCTTACCGACATTCCTGGTCGAACATCAGTCATTACACATGACATTATACTCACTGATTACAACCCTATTAGAGTTAGACCTTACCCAATTCCATTACATTTTCAAGCTCAAGTTGAAAAAGAATTAGATGAAATGCTACGTTTAAATATCATTGAACCATCTACTTCCGCATACTCCTCTTCTATAGTTATTGTCATGAAGAAAGACAATAACATACGTCTTTGTGTTGACTTTCGCAAATAAAATCAAGTCTCTAAATTTGATGCAGAACCAATGCCTTTGTTGGAAGATCTGCTCATCAAACTTTCTAATTCAGTCTTCTTTACTAAACTCGACTTGTCTAAAGGATATTGGTAAGTTCCACTTACTGAACGCGCCAAACCTCTTATTGCCTTTTCAACCCCTCGGGGTTTGTTCCAAAGGAACTTCTTGCCTTTCGGGCTCGTCAACGCCCTGGCTACTTTTGTACGCATGATGCGTCGAATTCTTTCTCATCGTCCTGATGTTATTGCGTACCTCGACGATATTTGCCTTTTTAGTGATTCTTGGGAAGATCACTTTAGTGGTCTTTGTTCACTTCTGTTTACATTACGGTCTCACAATTTGACGGCTAAACAGTCTAAAGCCCATGTTGGTTTCAGTGAGATCTCTTTTTTGGGCCACCGTGTAGGTCATGGTCTCTTACAGACTGAGGACCATAATACCTCGAAGATCCTCAATATCACTACTCCTAAAACAAAAAAACAGGTCCGTAGTCTCTTAGGTCTAATTCAATTCTATGGACGTTTTATATCACACCTATCATCGATCACTGCACCTCTTTCTAGTCTACTGAAGAAGGGGTCGCCTAACATAGTACAGTGGTCCCCAGAGTGCCAGACCTCTTTAGGGAAAATTAAGCTATTATATTCCTCTGCTCCTTTCTTACGACTACCCAATGCAGATAGGCCTTTTATTCTTCGCAGTGACGCCTCATCGACAGGGATCGGGGCCGCATTGATGCAAGAATATTCCGAAACTTTGCATCCAGTGATGTATGTCTCTATGAAGTTGACTGCGGCAGAACTATTCTGTCCTAGACCGGGAATTGTTAGCAATGGTCTGGGCGATTCTGAAGCTTCAGAGGTTCCTTCTTGGCACGCATTTTATAGTAGAGACTGACCAAGAAGCCCTCACAGCTATACAGAATAAGGACTTGAAGAGCTCAAGATCCACTCGTTATGCCATTTCACTACAGCCCTTCCACTTTTCTATACGAGCTATTCGAGGTTCGGATAATATGATGGCAGACATATTGTCTCGATGCCCACAGTATTCTGCTTAACTACTATCTTCTAGATTTGCTTATAGATTTCGGTATCACTTGTATGTTCACGACTCTGTTATACATTATCGCGCACTGATAGAACACTTTTATGACCCTATTTAAATCAGGATTCCAGATTAGTCTGTGCTACTTTCTCTGTTACCCTTTCTTGTGTAACGGAGGAAGGTTTGATTAACATCGTACAGGGGTCGGAAGTTTACACAGCCACACCCGGTAGGTTAAATTTATAGTTCACTGTTTTCTTTCATAAAATCCTACCGTTATTAAAATAGAAATTTTCATTCATTTTTCCCAGCTACGGCCTTTCCATGAATCAGAGCTGCTATGTTACTTGATTAAGCTGTTACTCTACAACCTGTTGTATGTGTCGCCTTGTGCCAGTTTTGCTGTTCCAGTGAAGACAGTCGGAATTTAGACGCTACAGTAGATGATTTTGTGTCTTCATACTCACAAGATGTTCCAAGACTGCTGGAGCTTTTTGATACTGATAGTGTATGATTAATTTAGGACATTGTGTTATTTCCTTTTCATGCACCATGTCACTACCATATTATTATTATATGACTGTGTTTTGATAAACGTTGTACGTATGACAATTGTATTGATAATACCATTTAAACGTAACTTATCATTGCGATACATTTCGGTATTGTACAATTTAAAAATGTTTTTTTTTTCTGACAGTGTGAATTATTTTCTTTACCCAGCGCTTGGTTGTGCGCCAGGGGGTAACTATTTATAGCGGTTTTATTATTATTAATATTTTTTTTTTTGATGTCTATAATAAGTTCATTATTAGTACTGAGTGAGTTTATTGGCTTGTTTAAATTGCCTATTATGCTCTATTTAGATTGTAGCTTTCTTTTGGGTTTTTGGTATATATATGCATTGCCTTTCTGTTTTGCTATAATTTTATTTCTTTATACAATGCATTGTTTAATTTAATTGTTACCATGACGTATCATTGCTTTCTTTCCCTATTCTCATTTCATTGCTTTCTTTCATTACTGGTCATTTTTCTTTTCACTTCATCGTTTCTTTCACTTTCCACCTATGATCTCATAGTTAGTCTATACGTGTTATATTTCATCTTTGTTTGAATTTGATTATCTTTGTATACTTTAGTTTCTTACTTTATACTTACTTCCATCCCTCTATTGTTGATTTAGTAATATGACTTAACATAGTGTAATTATTTGTTGTACATATTAGAATTTCATCGACCTCGCATTTTTGTTCCATGTAATTTTTTTCCACAAAAATGATGATATCATTATTTTTCCCCCGGGGGTCGGTGTAGTCTGTTACGTCATATTTTGTTAGTAGGAGTTAAGTGTTAAGGATTTTTATGTACAGGGCGGATTTTTGTACACACGCTAGTAAGCACGCTCTTTGTGATGAGATGATTTTTTAATTGGGGGCTTTGTGCTCTGTATTTTTGCCTTGACATTGCTCAACCGAGTAGGTGTTAGTCTTTTTTAAAGAAATATGATAAAGAAAGTATTCGAATGTTCTTAGTGATAATTTTGGGGAAGAGGCGGTTGAGCTGAGCTGTAGTCTCACGCGGTTAGTTAGCGCATGAGTAATTTTTTACTGAGTTGTACTGGGATACGGAAATCTCGGGGAGTTGGTTGCTGGCAGGGCTTCGAGATGGTCGCCCCATCTCGCTAGTGCGTTCCAGGGTGTTTTTTCCCCCTGTGAAGGGGGAGTTTGATATTGAAGATATCTTTGGGAGGCCATGGATTGTACCGGCCGTTATTGTTATGATTCATATTTCCTATGATGGATTTTCCTCTGTGATTGGAATAGATATATTGTGCTCAGAGTTGTTGTGTGTGCAACCGTTTGATGAATAGTTATTGCATGGATTTACTGTTATAATACTGTGATGAGAGCTGCTGTGAACTGAGATGTATGCAGTCCTATATATATATATTATTTCCAAGCGCGGCCTCTTTTCAGTTGGATGTCTACTCTGAGGCTTTAGAGGAAATATACATTTATCTTGCTAGGTTTGAGTCTTTAGCTGCCACCTACGGATTGAATAGGGAGAGATACAACATCAAGTTATCTTGTAGCCTGCGAGGAGATGCTTACAATGTCTTCCTCAAAATGGCACCGGAAGACAAGAACAATTATGATTTCTTGAAGAAATCCCTGCTTTGACGCTTTCAGTTGAACGCACAAACTTTTCAGTGCAAATTCCGGGAAGCAAAGAGACAAAAAGACGAAACTTATAAGCAGTTTGCTACATGTCTGGCTATGTACTCGGAGAAGTGGGGATCACTAAGCGCCTTCGACGGATCGTACGAGGTATTACAAGGAATGATTATCGTGGAGCAATTTAAGGATTCGCTCACCCCAGACATGAGACGGTTCCTGGCGGAGCATAGGGCCGAAACTCTTGATCAGGTGGTACTGTTTGCTGATCGGTACCAGTGCGCCCAGTCGGAAGTGACCCCGGCAAAAAGGCGCCCGCACGAAAGACACCCCAAACGAGAGGAGCGCCCCTTCACTGACTCCAAGAGTACAACCAACACCTCACACATCACGACACAACAACCACAACAGCAACAACAAACATAGAATCACCATAAACAGAAACAGAGCAATTCAGCCGAGTGAACTGGAAGACGATATTGTAAGGCGTGCAAATCTGACACGCACTTCACATCGGACTGTAAGAGGCCTAAGGCAGGCCCTTATAATGTCGCTTGCCTAATCAGGGGCCGATAGGGAAACATGACCCCCAGGCATATGAACAAATTTCCAGCCACCCTTCTATTACAGAGCTAGTAACCGTGGGTAACCAAACCATTCGGTGTTTTTATGATTCGGGTCTCGAATATTCAGCTTTAATCAGCCCATTTTTATTGAAGGCCCACCAATACACTAGTGAAACTGTAGAAATACAGGGGCCCCGGAAGAGCATAAAGCCTATGACTCTTCCAGTTGCGGAAATTTATGTTTCTACCCGATATCTACGGGGCAAAATCAATGCCGCTGTTGTAGACCATTTAGTCTACCCTCTCATCTTAGGGAGGAAATATGTGTTTCTTGGAGATCCCTCACGTGACTCCAAGTCGACACAAGAGAAAGAGAGACAGAGAGAGAGAGAAAGAGAGAGAGAGAACACAGGAAACGCCGCAGCGGATCCAGAGCTCTTATCTTTAAACAGCCCGAATATTTCGGAGCTGTAGCAGGCACAAAGGGCCGATAACACCCTAAAGCCTTGCTTTTCTAAATTGTACGGCAATTACTCCCATACTACTCAGGGAAAATTTTACAGAAATAAAGGTTTGGTCTATAGACATGTTGGGAATAAAAGGCAGTTAATTGTCCCACTCCCCTTTTGCACCCGCCTAATGCAAGAAATGCATATCAAGTGTAGCATATCATTTTTGAGATGTATGTAACTCGTTGGAGCCGCGGTAGCATAGTGGTTAGTGCACTGGCTTCCTAGCTCAGTGGTCTATGGTTCGATCCCCAGATGAGGTGGGATTTTTTTAGGATACAAACGGCTCCTGGGTCGACCCAGCCCCAAATGGGTACCAGAGCAACTCTGGGAAGGTTAAGCCGGCCGGCGTGATGCTGACAACATCACCCCTAGTGTGCCGAATGTCAAGAAAGTATGGGCCTAAACACCATATTCCCAATATGCCTCAATGGGCGTGTAACGGGATCCTTTACCTTTACCTATGTAACTCGTTAATGTTAGTTCAGGCACAAATCATATTCTCACTGTCCAGACACATGCTACCCGTTAATCCTCAGAGTAATATTGGTGAATTTTAACCATCTTCTCGGAGTTACATTGTGCGTGCTCGAGAATTAAATTCTTCTGAGAGTTTAACATTGGTGAACGGACAACGTGAACGTGAGCCTGTTAGAGTGCTCCAAACAAATGTACTTAGCAAAGGGCATTTGTTTTTCTATTTTTCTAAAGTTCGTGGTTACAAGCCATCAGACGATTTGTGGTACTAACGCCGCTAGTGTGAGAGAAAAGCATCTCCCCTAACCGCCTACAGTGGAAGAGTGTGTATAAGGCTTTCGTCATCACAGAATTGATGAACCACAGCTGCAGGACTCAGCTAGAGTTACGTTTCTTGTAAAATAGACGAAAGCAACGGACTTTTGATAAATCCTCACCTACGTCTCCGTGACGAAAACTTTTATCTAAATTTCACCAACCTTTCCAAATTTATTTTAACTGTTAAAGACTAATTCGTTATTAAAATTGTTACATGTTGTTTTTAAAAACTAAACAATCATAGTGGCTTCAGTTTTATATGTATGAAAGCCAACGCATGAGCCAGAATATATATATATATATATATTCTGGCTCATGAGTTGGCTTTCATACCTATAAAACTGAAGCCACTATGATTGTTTAGTATATATGTATATATGTATGTATATATGTATATATGTATATATATATATGTATATATATATGTATGTATATATGTATATATGTATGTATACATGCTACCCGTTAATCCTCAGAGTAATATTGGTGAATTTTAACCATCTTCTCGGAGTTACATTGTGCGTGCTCGAGAATTAAATTCTTCTGAGAGTTTAACATTGGTGAACGGACAACGTGAACGTGAGCCTGTTAGAGTGCTCCAAACAAATGTACTTAGCAAAGGGCATTTGTTTTTCTATTTTTCTAAAGTTCGTGGTTACAAGCCATCAGACGATTTGTGGTACTAACGCCGCTAGTGTGAGAGAAAAGCATCTCCCCTAACCGCCTACAGTGGAAGAGTGTGTATAAGGCTTTTTGGAAGTTTCGTCTATTGTTTAAAGCTATGAACTTTTCTAACGAGACCTTTGATATCATCTTGAACGGGGAAAAACTACAGAAAGTTGAAAGTTTCAATTATTTAGGCAGTAAAATGACTCAGGATGGTGACACAACAAGAGAAATCCATACTAGAATTGCTTTGGCAGCTAGCGCCTTCAATAGATTATCTAACATTTGGAAATTACGATCATTGAATATACATACCAAGCTTCGTCTGTTTAATTCAAATGTTATCTCAGTGTTAACATACGGCTGTGAGAGTTGGAAAATAACAAAATCATTGGAGAACAAGCTGAATACATTCGAGAACAAATGTCTTAGAAAACTCATGAACATCAGTTGGAAAGAATTCAAGACTAATCGACAAATAAGAGAAGACTCTAGGCAGAAATATGTCTCCGACTATATAAGGAAAAGACGATGGTCATATATCGGTCATGTCCTACGAATGCAAAACAACAGAATACCACTACAGGCGCTCACTTGGGTTCCTGAGGGTAAGCGGAAAAAAGGAAGACCAAAAGAAACACTCAGAAGAACAATAATAAGAGAAGGAAGAACGTTGGGCCTAAATAATGTGCAAGAGCTAAGAGGAGTGGCGTCACAACGAACAACCTGGAGAGCACTGGTTTCTGCCTTATGCGCCGTGTTTGGCGCTTAAAGAATTTATTATTATTATTATATATATATATATATATATATCTATATATATATCTATATATATATATATATATATATATATATATATATATATATATATTTCATCATCTCAACCCATAACCCGTCATGGGTCGTAGGGGTGCCATGGTGGAAGCATCAGCAGACAGGGTCCTCCACTGCTCTCTATTCTCAACAATGCGTACAAGTGTGGAAAAACCGTGTCCTGCCCATTCTTTGATGTTATCAGCCCAGGATTTTCTTTGCCTTCCTCTTCTCCGTTTACCTTCGCCTGTTCCCTGGAGGATCGTTTTCGAAAGGGAGTCATGACGAGTTACATGCCCAAACCAGGCAAGCTTTCGACGTTTCACTATTGACAAAAGTGGTTCTTGGTGGCCTGCATAGGTGTTTATCTTCTCTCTAACATAGACATTTGTTTTGTGCTCTTTATAGCAAATGCGCAAAATTCTTCTATAACATTTATGCTCGAAAGCCTGAATCCTTCGCTCCGTATCTGCAGTGAGTGTCCAGCCCTCACACCCATACAAGAGAATAGATAATACAAGTGATTTGTATAATTTGATCTTCACAGGAAAACTGATGTTACTTTTCCAGATCACATTCAACCTTGTCATGGCAGCTGAGGCCATCTCAAGTCTTGTCTTGATTTCTTTAATTGATCTTCCATCACTACATATAGTGGACCCGAGATATTTAAAGGTGTTAACTTCTTCTAACGTTTGCCCATTTAACGTAATGTTGGTCGAAACATGTTTCTTATGGCTATTCACCAATATCTTACTTTTTTCTATATTAATTTCCATCGCATACGTTCTTGTTACTTTCTCCAGTCTAGAGGTAAGGTCTTGAAGTTCTGATTCTGTTCCAGCTATCAGTTCAATATCATCAGCAAACGTAGATTGCAAAGAGGTCCACACCCAATCGATATGGTTGATTTATAATCGTAGAAAGCCTCCTGCATAATATGTTCTAGATATATATTAAAGTGCACTGGTGACAGGATACATCCCTGGCGAACTCCTACAGTTGTTTTGAAAAATTCTCCAATGTCGTTGCTTGCAAAAACAGCACTGCTTTCGTCCTTG
>JAMPIV010009587.1:37500-59177 GCA_024509875.1 Oreohelix idahoensis
CAGTTCTCTTCTCCATGTGTTTTTTGGTCTACCTCTGCCTCTCTTTCCCTGTGGATTCCAGAACAAGGACTGCCTTGTAATGCTGTCAACAGGTTTCCTCAATGTATGTCCTATCCATCGCCAGCGTCTTGTTCTCAACTCTTGTTCCACTGGCACTTGCCTGGCTCTTGTCTACACAAGCACCTATTTATGAAAGTCTGTAGCTTTTTTGTTGTTGTTTTTGTTGCTCTCTATGTCTCAGAGCCATACAATAGGACTTAACTTGCATTTTTTTTCATCGCTGCACGAGCTAGTAATCCGTGTCTGGTCTATCCAAGAATGTTACCATTGACAGAGTTCACTTACTTTTGAACGGTAACTGCGTTCTAATATAACCATCGGACTTCAGTCTAGACTGAAAGGTTCGTGCCTTGCCACAAGAAAGGAAAAACCACATTTAAACTCAAAAAATCTCTTCGTCGCTACCTTTGCCTGCCTCAAATCATGAGCAGAGGTAGATACCCTTTTACAGCTAGGTAAGCTGAAGTGTTACGCTACCAGATTTTGACTCCACTGTCTGTGCCTTGAGAATAGGTGCTCTATCCACACTGCCACTCGACTCTCTTGTTTGTAGGTATCCCTATGTTAGTTTGACCCGGTGGGATTCTGAGAAAGACTGTGTTGTAATGCAATCAGTGAGTTTCCTCAGTCTGTGTCTGCCAACGCGTTGTCCTTAGCTCTTGTTCCACTACTACTTGACTGGTCTTTTCCATCAGTTCCCCTTAGTCGTTCCCCTTCTATCGTGAGGTGTAGAGGTCTGGAAGAGAGAGCGCCAGACTATCCTATCGGCTGTCTTCCTCCTGGCTTGGTTCCAATCTAGTCCTCGGTCCTTCAAAGATTGTCTAATGTTGTCCTCCCAGCGGACTTTGGGTCGTCCTGGAGGTCTGGATCCCTGGCTCTTTGTTTCCCATGCTTGTCGTGGTAGCCGATCTTCTCCCATTCTGCAGACATGGCCAAACCATCTTAGTTGGGACCCCATCAGTTCCCCACTGGTGATAAAGGTCAAATATAGTCTTTTAGCAGGTACTGCCGTAGAGGAGAGTGAAGGGCTAGAGTCGGTCTAGATTTTTGTATGATGTGGGGTGACTTGTTCCCATCCTTGCAATCTTTTGAGTTCCCTAACTCAAGTGCAGTCAGGTACCAATTTACAGCTGGGTAGACTGGAGCGTCTACAAGTGGAACATGAAATTAGAAGAAGAAGCTGGATATGGATAGGCCACACACTGAGGAAACCCATTGACAGTATTACTACGCAGTCCGTGCTCTGGAACCACCAGGGTAGAGGAAGACCAAAAGAAGAGAAATGGAGACATACATGAAGGGTATGAAGATAACCCGGAAAGAATTTGAGCTGACGGCACAGGACAGGAGTGAGTTTGAGTTTGAGTTTGAATCCCTGGGCGCGAGTTATTCACTCTTTTGCCCTTTAGGGGACGAGTTATTCACTCGTTCATACCCTTGAGCCAGTTATGGGAGGTTAGGTGTGGGCTTTGTTTCAACCCCAAGGGAGCATCCTAGACTCAGCGGTATGGTACACCAGGCCCATTTTGGCGTGCGTGCGATACCAAGAGGTTTGACACTCTCTACCCGGTGCAGGGGGGTTATATCTCCGAGACGAGACTGACACGAGCAACCAGTTACCGGCCATGGCACGAGCAACCAGACAGCAAGTGGCGCGGTGGCAAAGCCACCGCCTCCACATGTCTGCCAAATGTGGGCTTTCTTGCAACCCCAGGGAGCATCCTAGACTCAGAAGCATAATGCACCAGTCCCACTATGGAGTGTGTGCCATGTTCCGAGGTTTGATGGCTCTCTACCCTGCAAAGGGGGTTATATCTTCGAGACAAGGAGCGGTCTTGGGCTTTGTTGCAACCCCAGGGAACCTCTTGTCAGGTAGCGAGGGTGCAATGCTACGAGACGATAGGTTCTCTACCCTGCAAAAGGGGGTTATATCTCCGAGACAAGACGTATCGAGGCGTAGGCGCAGCCGGCGCTAAGCCTCTACCACTGTCGAGCTGTATTACCAAGAAGAAAGACAGCTCTCGCACACCTGAACTGGGAAGACCCGGCAACCGGGACTACTCGCAGTCTCGATGGGACATGGCTTTGTTTAATGGCGTAGTAGCGACCGAGCCTCTACCACTGTCAAATGACGTTATCTAGACGGACACAGACACATAGCACTGCCTCTACTATACTGGGAGGACCCGGCAGCCGGGACCACACACAGTCTCGAGAGGACAAAGATCGCTGGGAAGGGCACAGGACAGGAAGGCCTGGTATACGTTTGTTGGAGGCCTATACTTCATTGAGGAAGCTGAAGGAGAAGAACAATGCAGACTGGAACATGACCCTACCAGGTGCAAACTCGGAACCCGATAACTTCGCCGCTCTAACGACTTAACCAATCGGTGATGCTAACATAAAATTGCAACCCTTCCAGTTTGTGGAAGTAACCATGTAAAAAAATGTCTAATATTTTCGATTAAGTGTTCATGTTTTCTACAGTCTCTAAGAAATCTCGTAGTTTTCTAAAACAATGGAAATACAACTGTTATTTTTGCTTTGCTAATATCATTCTGTTAACAATATTACCATAATTTTTTTTTACGATTTATTCATTCCATTGCGAATTTTTACTATTTCAGTTTTCATAAAGATGCAATTTCTTCTTCTTCTTCTACTTTTTCTTCTTCTTCTTCTACTTCGTGTTCTACTTCTTCACCTTTCAACTCCCAAAGGAGCATAGGCTTTCAACAAACGTATGCCAAGTCTTCCTGTCTGTGCCATCAGCTACCGATCTTTCTATATCCTCTCCCTACCCGTCACGTCTGTATACAGCCCTCTTCTTCCTGTGTTATTTTAGGCTCTTCATATTCTTTCTTCTTTCTTCTTCTTCTCCTCCACCTTCTGTATATTACGATTAATTTCTTTGTTTGGAAGCTCGAATTATATTTATTTCTGGCTATAATAAACTCAAGCTGCTTTTTATTACCGACTTTATTGCACTTTTTCGTCATGTTACGCTCCCTCTGCAATATTCTCTCAACTTGGTTTATTTGTATTTCTCTCAAGTCGTAATCATAACAGCAAGAACTGTATAGTTCTTGGGTGCTGTAGAGCTATGTAGTGAAGATATTCATCAGCTCTGATGCTCTTATTTGATTAATCTGCTGGGTTCTTGCCTGGAGAAATGAGAGACACTTACTGATACCCGCGATAAATTGTGCTGTGTGTGTTGTTTTTTTCTGCCGTCTTGTCTAAATTCCTTAGAATGTTTTACCTGGCACCGCGCTTATTTGTTGTCATTATTTTTATCTTCTTCTTCTATCTTCATCATCGCCTGCGCCATCACCATCATCGTCAGCGTCGTTATCATTGACAGTGTCATCATTCTCATCTTTAGCGTCACGATAATCATCATCATTATCGACAGAACCATCATCTAGTGTCATCATCTATATTTCAGTTCTCAATCTTTCTTTTATATGTCCCCATCAGAAGCAAACACAGGAACAAAAGGCAAGCAGGGCATCCAGGCCACAAAAACAATTACGCAGATTACCAGCTACGCGGAAGAGAACAAGTGATAATCTTCAGACTCCGCACGGGCCACAACAGATTGGGATACCATTGTCACGTAATTTTGGGTTCGATCCCTTCTCCACTACGGCAGTACTCATTTTCAATTTTCATTTCATATGGGCCTGGTCAGTTTTCGCATGGTTTTGTTTGCTCGGACCGTGCCAGGCGATACAATTGCTCGCCAATAGATGGATTGTGTGTGCATAAGTGACGGATAAAGAGATTACTTGTATGTGCGACACATTTTGGACAGACATTAATGACATCATCATTTCTTGTCCAGGAAACGTGGCTTTTTGCATCACGCAGAGAATTTCAGGCGGACATAATTTTGAATTACCCCACCTAAATATTTGAAGCTTTTGAAACGATTGGCGGGCATTCGAAAAGAGGAACAACCAAATCTCTGATTTGGCACCGGCTACAATTGTGACAAACAAGGCGGGGGATGAAAACGTCCGTACAATATAATCTGACATTTTTTGCAAGTTTAGTTCACTGTGAGAATCGCTTGCCAAGACGACCACCAGACTGCCAGAGTTAGAATTAGAATTCCATGTATCAGATCGGACTGTTGGAGCATTTTGAAGGAATGTAGACACCTTTGAAGACCCATATTAGATACTCTTGAGTTTTGGCCACGGTTGGACCACTACTGCAAAGCAGGGAAGGCAATGCCGTGACAACCATCTATTCAACAAGCTAAAAATAGGAACTACCGATGAGTGTTAATGTGGCACTGATAAAATGACTCTTGAACATCTGCTTCAAATATGCCCAAATATGGGCAACAGAGAAAACGCATATGGCCGACACCTGCACCATTCCTGGAAAAACTCTACGGAGATTCAAATAGCCTCAAACCGACTACTGCTTCCTTTGAACATATTCGTTGACGTCTGAGAGTGTACGAAATAGAAGAAGAAGAAGAAGACAAAGAAGAAGTAAGTCCCATCTACGTTACTTATTGAAGAGACAAAAGTAAAAAATAGGACTGCTGTACCATCAGGTGTGTTGTACATGACGACGTATATGAGGTTGTGCTTGACTGGCAACCTCATCATGTCAATGTAACCGCGTATACCGTGAGTCTTCAGATGCAGACTATTTTAACATATAAAATAAATTTTTATAGAAACAAGATAAAAAAATCTTCATGCAGATGTTTAATTAGGCCAGTTTAGCTTCGAAACGCCACGCATTTATTTAAGGCTAAGCTTCGCTTCGAAACGCCAAGCATTAATTAGGGTAGCTTCGCTTACGCCAAGCATTGGTCACGTGATTTCCCACCAATGGTTAGGCTCAGTCCTTCTTTCCCCGGAATGAACGAGAGACGAAGCCATTTTTTTAGTCAGTCATGAATTTAGAGTGGTCGAGAGAAGACATAATTCTTCTTGCTCAGTGATATTCTATTAGAGGAGATTGACTTCATACAATTAATGCAACTGTGTAATTTCGAAATGTAAAATGTTAATATTTTGTGAATTCACGAGAAACGTAAGTAGTACCAAAAATTGCATACAATAACTGTTAGAGCCCACAGTCATAACTGAAACAGAGCTACGCTCGAAAACTGGGTAAAGAATTGTAAACCCAGGCATATATCAGTGTAGTGGTGTTGGATGGTATTGTATGATGGTGTTGTTACTAAATGTAAATTGTATGAGGCCAGCTGTGAAGGCTCCTGAGATAAAATGTAGGGGTGAATTGTCAGAAGGCCTTTCTTGCTACCACTACGACCTCACACTTAATTTTTTTTAATGAATGTGGCTACGTAAAGTGTCTAGGGTTATGATATGTAGTGTGGTGTAATGGATTATAAATATACCCACAGATATTAACAAGACTAATAATATTAATAAAAGTTAAAATACACTGAACTAACTCACGTGTGTAAAATTTTTTGATATAAGTATATTACATTTATTTTGTTCTGTGTCAATTTTTTAGGTTGACCAGAACTTAAAAGGATTTAGAGATTATGAAAAGAAATGCATAGAATATTATATCATAAATGCAATAGTGTACATATATATGTACTATACTAGTTAGTTTTATTAAAATGTTCTAGTATTCATCTACTTGGGAGGATAGTACTGTTTGTGCTGTTGGGGTGGCCTCATCACACCTGTCTATATTGACTACACCGTGTCCAGAAAATGGTGGGAATCTTTATGGGGTTCTTAGTAACTAAAGGGCGTTGGTGAAAATCCAGCAGACCAGAGAGGCTCACTCATCTGGTAGTTGTCGCTCTGGTGCTGAAATCAGATGGTCCCACCTCTCCGTGCTGGCGGGCAATAATGGTGGTCTCTGTCACAAATACTGCACAGATACACTCGAGTAAAGTCACCAACTGAATAGACACTGCTTTGTTGACGACAGAAACTCGCAGCTCTGCAATCAAAGTATGGGCCATGTGTCAAAATCTATTCTCTACCCACGTCTGGACACAACAGTGACACAACAACCACATCATACAGACAGGTCAGATCTCTCTGACCAAACAGCACATTTACCATGGTGGTTTTACATCAGATAGATCCTCCCAGACCATAGATCCTGAAAAATGTTTATTAGTTTTCGGCCCTAAAAGAGGATAGGTAATATGTATCATTATTCTCAACACTTGATCTGTCTTGCATAATCCTTGCTGGAGTTTATGTACATTGTTGGTCCCTAGACCCTGACTAGGGCGGGGGGTCTAGAGCAAATCCCTACTTGTTTGTAAGGCTAGATTTCGATATGGCAGTATCAAATCACTCGAACATGAAACAATATTCAAAATATATAAAGAAATAATTTCAATCTTACCAGATTATGAATAAATAACACAGAATTGCTAGCAAAACTCAGCTGAGCTGCTGGCTATAGTATGGCGTCCCTAACTTTCTTTCTCTTTCTTTCATATGGAAATCACCACACTTTAAAATCTGTGTCTATCACTGAACAACTATTGAGAAATGACCCCACTTTCGCGTCTGAGCGCTAATGATATGATTGTCTGTGGCCAATCACTGCCTAGTTTTATTTTCAATTCAAATTTCCTACCATAAAGTCATTTCAGTCATGCTTCAGTCAAGTATGGATGGTTATCTGTTAGTCTGTCCGTCTCTACTTGTGTTTCAAAAAAAAATGTGCTTGTTTTTTGAACCAACCTTTCTCTCCCCTCCAAAATTTTGTCGTTAAAAGTTATATTTAGACACAGCCACCACAATATCCCCTTTCCTCCATACCACGTAGATTTGAACACCTGCGTCCAAGGTCGTGTTTTTTGTGTGCAAATTGCGACACTTTTTTATTCAACACAGTCTGTCGATGATGTGAACTACACTGTCTTTTGTCATTATCTTCAATATTATCTATCCGTTTGTAAAATTAAGACCATCTTAGTTCACTGCTCAGAATAGGCCATCCGGCCAGCTAATTTTTATATTCCTAACATTAATATTAAGAAAAAATTACTTTTTAATTTTTGTAATATTTCTAACATCTGCGTTTTACCGCTCCATTCAAATCAAAAGCCTGGTATCGCAAAAGCGTCCAATAAATGACTGTGGCGTAACATATCTAGGGTCCCTTCAGTCGAGTTGCTTACTTTTTATGTCAACTTGGGAAACGTGACTTTTCTCCGTTTCCCCCCCAATTGCGTCTCCTTAGCCTTTCCAGTCATATTTTTTTTTTCTTTTTGATCCGCCGTTCCCCTCCTGTCTAGCAAGTCAATTATTATGGAGGATGATGACCCGCGGTCTAGGCGATCATGTACATCAGCAGCCTACGCATTATGTTTTTATCCTTAAATGTTATCTTTGGAGGGATTTTACCGTTGTATCTCTGTCAATTTCACTACACATCTCCCCACTTGAAAACATGCCTATGGCAAGTTCCAAAACCAGCGATACACATAGGTAAAATTACTCCTCACGTCTGCCACTACTCTAATTTTGATCACAGGGGTGCCGACTGAGGAAATCTGCACCGACATTCAATTTGCCTGGGATATATTGGATACTAAACTGATAAGGTTGAAGCAATAAAGACCACCTCAGCAATCTTGCGTTTTCATGCTTAGCCTGAGACAAGAACACGAGAGGCTGATGGTCCGTCTCCACCACAAATGTCCTACCATACAGATAGATTTGAAACTTCTTTATTGCCCAGATTAATGCTAAACATTCTTTTTCGCTTGTGGAGTATCCTTGTTCCGCCTTATTCAATTTGCGGCTTGCATAAGCGACTGGTTTCAGTTCCCCATCAGGTGAAGATGATCTTTGCAACAAAGCCCCTCCGAGTCCTACATTACTTGCATCGGTTCTTAAGACAAAGTCCTGTGTCAAATCAGGCAGTTTGAGAATAGGCTTGCTAGTGAGTTTTTCCTTTAACTCTTGAAATGCTAGTTCACATTGTGCAGTCCAAATAATTTTATCTGGAAGTCCCTTGCGAGTCAGATCAGTCAGAGGAGCACATATAGCGTTAAAATTCTTGATGTATTTCTGATAAAATCCGCATAACGACACAAATGATCGCACGTCCTTTTTTGTTTGCGGCCTAGGTGCTCTCTGCAGTTTTTCCAAGTTCTTAGGATCAGGGGTCATATTACCCTGATATACAGTGTGTCCCAAGAATTCCAACTCTTTACATCCAATACAACATTTTGTTGGCCTAGCAGTCAAATTTGCCTCCCGAAGTCTATCAAACAACATCTCCAGAGCTTCAATGTGTTCTGCAAATGTCTCGGTGGCGACGAGAATATCATCCATGAAATTTGTAATACATGGGTTATTCAGGGGATCCAACAATTTGCGCATCATCCTTGAAAACACACTCGGAGCATTTTTCAGTCCGAATGGTAGCATATTGAATTCATAATGTCCATCCGAAGTGCTAAAAGCCAAATAAGGTCTCACTTCAGGCTTCACTGGGATCTGGTAATAGCCTTTACTAAGATCCACCTTTGAAAAGTATTTTGCCTTGTTCAGTCTGGCAAATAACTGTTTTGTGTCTGGTAATGGATCCACTTGTCCTTCTGTGACAGCATTCAGTTTCCTGTAATCTATGCACAGTCTGTGTTCCCCAGACGGTTTTCTCAACAAAACGACACTAGAACTAAAAGATGATTCACTGTGCGAAATAATCCCCTCCTTCAACAAATACTCTATTTCTTCCTTCAATGCCTTCTCCTTCGCGAACGGAATAGAATAGGCTCTCATACAGATTGGGTTTGAGTCTACCAGTTTCATGTCATACTGTAGCAAATTTGTATGGCCTGGTTTATCTGTTAATACATCTGTATGTTCCTCCAGAACCTGTTGAACTCTCTCCCTCTGGTTTTTAGTCAGGTGCTTACTGACTTTTACCTGTGCTGCTGTTTCACAAGGATGTAATGGGTATTCATGTGAGGTGAGTGGTTCTTTTTGCATCTGGGTTGCAATAGCCAAGGTCAATAAGGGGGTGCTTTCCTGGAGTGGTCTGTCCAGATACTTCTTTAACAGGTTTACATGATAAACTTTTTCCTTCCCCTTTTTGTCAATTTTATAGTTTGTTCTAGACACCTTCTCTAGAACCGTATATGGACCTTGCCAACCAATTTGTAATTTATTCTGGCTTCCGGGTAGTAGAAGCAGCACCTTCTCTCCGACTGCCAGTTCCCTGTCCTTTGCCTTCCTATTAAAATATGCTGCATGTTTCTTCCTGGCTTGCTTCAAATTATCATTTGCCAGTTTCCATCCAGCTTTCAAACGAGTGGTCAGTTCGTTCACATATTGATACGATGAGGTAACAGTCTCTTCCGCCTTCTCATCTGTCCAGGTCCTTAATAGAGCTTCTAATGGACCTTTTAATGGCCTCCCAAATAGCAGAGTTGCGGGAGCCATCCCGGTTGAACTATGTGGTACCTCCCGGTACGCAAACAATGCGGCGGGCAGGAATTGATCCCACAGATCCGGTTTTTCGTGTGCCAGCTTTCTCAGGATAGAAATGAGAGTCCCGTTGAACCTCTCTACCTGGCCGTTCCCTTGTGGATGGTACGGACTACAATGAAAGTGTCTGGCTTGAAATAGCTTAAAAACTTCTTCCGTTAGTTTCCCCTTGAACTGAGATCCATTATCCGTCAAGATTTGATGCGGGAATCCTAATCGGGTAAATATTGTAAGTAGTGCCTCTGCTACATGTTTTGAATCAATTGATGGCAGGGCTACCGCCTCTCCCCACATAGAACAAGTGTCCACCAGAGTAAGGATGTAACTGTTCCTCCTCTTGGTCCGAGTGAGAGGTCCTACAATATCCACTGCAACCCTCTCAAAAGGTGTTCCCACTATGGGCATTTCCCCTAGAGTTGCAGGAGCAGTCCAGTGCTTTGGAGCTACCCTTTGACATTCTGGGCAGGATTTGACATATCTTTTTATATCCTCCGTTATCCCTGGCCAGAAGTAATGACAAGCTATACGCTGTCCTGTGGCGCTGATCCCCATGTGACCACTGAAGGGAATCGCATGCCCGAGTTCCATCACTTTATCTCTATATGAAGTGGGAAGAACCAGCTGGTTGTGACCATTTGTTCCAGTTCCGGCCTTCCTGTATAAGAGTTTGTTCTTCATGAAATATTCCCCCTTGCTCGGAGGTGTGTGGCATTTGGGCAATTTTTTTTAAAACAGGGCTTGAGTGTCCTATCCTCAGCCTGCGCCTTCCTCATCTCCTCTGGATGAGCATTTATAGGTTCACCTTCTTCCTCCTTCTTCTGTGACCTGGTCTGCACTGTCGCCATGATCACAGGTTTCTCGGGATTCCCCAAGAAGACGTATCTACACCCCAATATCAGAGGGTAGATTGGTTCATCTATCACTGCTGCTCTGATTTCTCCTTCCACATAGCGAGTTTTCACCGTTATCCTTGCGATGGGAAGTGTCATGAGTGGTATGTCCTTAGTCGCCCCTTGTATTTCCACTGTTTCTGTGGTATACTGGCTTGGGTCCACTAGGCTAGACTTCACAACTGAATCATAATCCAAACCTGTATCATAAAGGCACCTTATGGTGACCCCATTACAAATAACATCCTCACAAACTGGGGGGTGATAAGGTTCCTGTTGTCCCTTAGGATTAACCTTTAATCTTTGCGTCCCCGACTTCATTGCAGCAATGTTTGAAGGTTTCCTTCTACAAAATTCGGTGTTATGGTTATCCTTCTTGCACCATTTACACCATCTTTTTCCTTGGTTCAACGGTTTTCTTTCATTGAACTTTTGGTCATTGAACTGTGAGTTTCTGTCGCGATAGTCATTTCTTGGCCGCTCAAAGTTTGTCCTACCTTTATTTCCCTGCTCTCTATTATCAAATTTGTTAAATTGCTGTGGAGCTTTAAAATTGTCTATGTGCTTCTTCTTAGCACCACTTACCTCTGCCTGGGCTGCCTGATACCTCTCAGCAACATTTAAAATTTCCCCCAACTTCTCTGCACCTTGTTCCATGAGAAATTTTCTCATGTCTGGAGCCATGGACTCTCTCAATTGCTCAATCATGATCATTTCTTTGAGATCTTGGGTCTTCCCCAGAGCCGTCCATTTCTCCAAATAGGTTTCTAGTCTAGCAGAGAATTGGTGGTATGTCTCCCCAGACAACAGTTTGGCATTTCTGAATTTCTTACGATAAAATTCACCATTCTTCTCGTACCTTAATAACAAAGCCTGCTTTAACATGTCATAATTGTCTTGGTCTTCCCTGTTCATTTTAGCAAATACTTCATAAGAAGTACCCCTCAATCCCTGTGATAGCTTTAAACTCCACCTCTCTCTCTCTAACCCATATGTAGTAGCTAATAACTCAAAACGTCCTAGGTACCCCTCTATGTCATCGTCTTTTTCAACAAAATGGTCTAAATGAAACCCCATAGCTGAGTTTGAGGCTCCCAGACTGGGCGTAGCATCTGAGGCAAAAGGGCTGGCACCATTTTCAGGAGCCGGGCCTTGTAATTCCAGCTCCCTTAGTCGTAATTCGTGCTCCCTCTGCAACCTTCTATCTTCTGCCTCCCTTTCGGCAGTCAACCTTTTTTCTTCTGCCTCCCTTTCGGCCTTTTTATCTTCTGCCTCCCTTTCGGCCTTTTTATCTTCTGCCTCCCTTTCGGCCTTTTTATCTTCTGCCTCCCTTTGCTGTCGTTTTTCTTCTGCCTCAATCTGCAGCCTCTTAATGTCTCTATCAGCCTCTAACCTCTTCTCTTCAACCAACCTCCTTTCTTCCCGTTCAATATATTTATCACATTCAGTCGTTACGTATTGAATTAAAATTTGACCATCCATTCCCATCTCCTTCGCGGTGAGCACAGCAGCTGATCTAAATTTTGCCAGCTCCGCCATACTTTTTAGACAATATAATAATATACAAGCTAAATTTCTAACCAGTAAATACACTAAGTACTTCTTATGACTATAGTCTAACTAATTCTAACTAACCAGTTAACTAATTAATTATTACTGGCTGTGAAGATTCACCAACTTTTATCTGCAGGGACACTTTTAATTTTAAGGGAAATTTTACAATTTATTTCCCTACTTTTATTTCTCCCACCAGGAGATCCTAATATTAATGTTGGGCTAATTATCCCTGGACAAGACCCCAATATTGTAGTGGTGTTGGATGGTATTGTATGATGGTGTTGTTACTAAATGTAAATTGTATGAGGCCAGCTGTGAAGGCTCCTGAGATAAAATGTAGGGGTGAATTGTCAGAAGGCCTTTCTTGCTACCACTACGACCTCACACTTAATTTTTTTTAATGAATGTGGCTACGTAAAGTGTCTAGGGTTATGATATGTAGTGTGGTGTAATGGATTATAAATATACCCACAGATATTAACAAGACTAATAATATTAATAAAAGTTAAAATACACTGAACTAACTCACGTGTGTAAAATTTTTTGATATAAGTATATTACATTTATTTTGTTCTGTGTCAATTTTTTAGGTTGACCAGAACTTAAAAGGATTTAGAGATTATGAAAAGAAATGCATAGAATATTATATCATAAATGCAATAGTGTACATATATATGTACTATACTAGTTAGTTTTATTAAAATGTTCTAGTATTCATCTACTTGGGAGGATAGTACTGTTTGTGCTGTTGGGGTGGCCTCATCACACCTGTCTATATTGACTACACCGTGTCCAGAAAATGGTGGGAATCTTTATGGGGTTCTTAGTAACTAAAGGGCGTTGGTGAAAATCCAGCAGACCAGAGGCTCACTCATCTGGTAGTTGTCGCTCTGGTGCTGAAATCAGATGGTCCCACCTCTCCGTGCTGGCGGGCAATAATGGTGGTCTCTGTCACAAATACTGCACAGATACACTCGAGTAAAGTCACCAACTGAATAGACACTGCTTTGTTGACGACAGAAACTCGCAGCTCTGCAATCAAAGTATGGGCCATGTGTCAAAATCTATTCTCTACCCACGTCTGGACACAACAGTGACACAACAACCACATCATACAGACAGGTCAGATCTCTCTGACCAAACAGCACATTTACCATGGTGGTTTTACATCAGATAGATCCTCCCAGACCATAGATCCTGAAAAATGTTTATTAGTTTTCGGCCCTAAAAGAGGATAGGTAATATGTATCATTATTCTCAACACTTGATCTGTCTTGCATAATCCTTGCTGGAGTTTATGTACATTGTTGGTCCCTAGACCCTGACTAGGGCGGGGGGTCTAGAGCAAATCCCTACTTGTTTGTAAGGCTAGATTTCGATATGGCAGTATCAAATCACTCGAACATGAAACAATATTCAAAATATATAAAGAAATAATTTCAATCTTACCAGATTATGAATAAATAACACAGAATTGCTAGCAAAACTCAGCTGAGCTGCTGGCTATAGTATGGCGTCCCTAACTTTCTTTCTCTTTCTTTCATATGGAAATCACCACACTTTAAAATCTGTGTCTATCACTGAACAACTATTGAGAAATGACCCCACTTTCGCGTCTGAGCGCTAATGATATGATTGTCTGTGGCCAATCACTGCCTAGTTTTATTTTCAATTCAAATTTCCTACCATAAAGTCATTTCAGTCATGCTTCAGTCAAGTATGGATGGTTATCTGTTAGTCTGTCCGTCTCTACTTGTGTTTCAAAAAAAAATGTGCTTGTTTTTTGAACCAACCTTTCTCTCCCCTCCAAAATTTTGTCGTTAAAAGTTATATTTAGACACAGCCACCACAATATCCCCTTTCCTCCATACCACGTAGATTTGAACACCTGCGTCCAAGGTCGTGTTTTTGTGTGCAAATTGCGACACTTTTTTATTCAACACAGTCTGTCGATGATGTGAACTACACTGTCTTTTGTATTATCTTCAATATTATCTATCCGTTTGTAAAATTAAGACCATCTTAGTTCACTGCTCAGAATAGGCCATCCGGCCAGCTAATTTTTATATTCCTAACATTAATATTAAGAAAAAATTACTTTTTAATTTTTGTAATATTCCTAACATCTGCGTTTTACCGCTCCATTCAAATCAAAAGCCTGGTATCGCAAAAGCGTCCAATAAATGACTGTGGCGTAACATATCTAGGGTCCCTTCAGTCGAGTTGCTTACTTTTTATGTCAACTTGGGAAACGTGACTTTTCTCCGTTTCCCCCCCAATTGCGTCTCCTTAGCCTTTCCAGTCATATTTTTTTTTTCTTTTTGATCCGCCGTTCCCCTTCATTGAAATGAAGAGATAAGAAAAACGTCGTGAAATCTAGACTACATTAACAAATAAACGAAGGAACACTAGAAGGATAGAGGAGCCACGTCATGTTTTTGCAAGTTGAAAAGATCACGAGATGCAATAAGAAATATTGCATCATTAAAATAATTTATTGACTTTTTTATGCTTGTTTATTAAATGTCAACATGCTATTATGCAAATTTGGTGTGGTTACCATTTGACTTAACCCAGTTCTTGTTGAAAATTGAATAAACATTTGTTTCATTGAACACAAATGCTGTTGACGAATCATATGTTTGCAGTTGGCTATCATACAAATTATTAAGGGATCATACCAAAGCTAATCGCTGCAGGTGCAACACAAATAATAACCATCTGCTCTAAAAATAAAACATCATAGAGGATTATCCCCGAACCTGGTTAAGTCCTGTAAGACTGTAGAGAGAAATCATCACCTCTAGCAGGCTAGCTAGTCATCAAAATATAATACTCTCGATTTGAACAGCAACCCCCACTACCCTACCCGGCCACACATCTCAATTTGGCGCCGTATGACCAGTCCTCTATAAAAGAGCAGAAGAAAATCCGACTATAATCAACCCTAGTGCATAAGGAAACCACGATTAACAAGGAATACATAAGACTGGAAAATGTATCGACAACAAGAGTATAGGCAGGCCAGCCCATACAGCTATCGTTTTACACATGAAAATACCTGGACAATGCATAACAAACACGTTCCGCGCCACCCGCCCAATTTCAACAAGAGAAATGAATATTGTCTGCCAGGAAGTTATCCTAAAGTAGACGCACATCCCACTGCCCCAGATAAATATGTATATGGCTCGCATACTGGAAGCTATTATGCTGTAGACTTACAGAAACCTAATGCAGGTTTTATTGAAAAGGAAGAAATGTTATACAACTCTACAACGGGAGGTTGCTATACCTCTAAACACGTACACAGACGAAGCGAAAACCCTTCACATGAAGGAAACAGAAAATCCTACACCCCAGATGAAGATGATGACAGTTGTTCAACCCATCGTAAAGTAACATACGCGGATAGGCGAAGTTACAGTGTTTACAGTAGAAACAACATATATCAACGTAAAAGTCGTCCTCAGCTTGACAGAGATAGACGATTTATTGATTACCGGACATACGAAAAACCACATAGCACATGGCAGAAACGGAGGTATCCGATCCAAGCTGTTCCCCGTTCGAATCCCCAGCATACAAAATCCCATGCCCTCATGAGACAAACACCTCCATATTATCGCCACAGAGAAACAGAAAGCAGACCTCGTATACTATCATCGATCAGGTATAATGACAGCACGTCAAGGCACACGACGGCAGCTAACAAACACTGGAACACATTGAATAAACGAGCTCAAAGAATGACTGTACGAAATTTCATAAATGCAGTTAAAACAAGAAAAATTTGGCAGTTTCGTAACATGACATCTAGGAACGGACAAGTTTGCCTCCTAACAACAGATGGATGGAGAGCACACATCGGTCCCATAACACCAGGAATGACAGCCAAGACATACCAACAAGTAAATTTAGCACAATCAACTCCTTGGAATACTCAACCCAGGCCAACAAAACAAGTACCAACAACAAATAAAACCAAGTTAATTTGTGCAAAAACAACGATGGTTTGTGTAGCAACACAAACAGACCTTCCTACGTCACCTTTTAACCAAAAGAACAAGATTGCTCGTTCAGAACAATCAGATCCTGAAGAAACTATACCCAAGCAGATTGTTGAACCATATACCAGCAATCTTTATGGAGACGAAACGCAACAAGAAATGAGAAATTACAGTGTCAACCCCGGCACAGCTTTGTCAGACCCCAACGAACAGAATGACAGAGAAATGGTAGAATTGTACGAACAAGAAACAGACATTGATACAGCCAGTTCTATTGAAACCAGTGATGCGGATAGTACATTATTTCTACCAGTCAGCTCCAGCGTCAAACGCGCCTACAAAACAGAATCTGATGACTCAATCCCTAGCAACAAAATTCCGCGTATACAGCACAACTATATCAGACGAAAGATTCTGAAGAAACGCTATCATGTGCCCAAACCAAGCCGAGAAGTATTAGGCTCAGCTCTACTAGTTAAAAACAACAGTGTGCAAATTACTGCGCCCACTGTAAAAGACGTTAACGTACCACAGGCCCAAGTCAGAAGAAAAATCAAGGCGAAACATATACCTGCCTCAAAACTAACAGATGTTCCAGCCATACAAACCCCTACCACAGTGAAACCATCACCGCAATCAAAAGATGTTAAGCCATCACCGCATTCGTCAATGTCCTCAGTGCCCCAACAATCAGCAAATGCAGTGTCGTCGCCTACCACACCAGTCACCACTGCTACTCAGTATGATCCTCGCCTAAGCAGTCGGGACATTGCAAGGTTAGAGATGGCAGAGAAAATGTCAGAGAAACTGAAGGAACTACTAAAGCTTTGCTGAGACACGCCCCTCGAGTCTTCAATGTACATGCCATCCCATGTACGGTCAACGCATATGTGAAAAAACCTTTTTAACAATGTACTAACTTTCACATGTATTTTCGTTTCAGACTATGTTCAGATTGACAAGTATAGATGACTTTATGCCAGAAAGTTTTTTTTCCCAGCCATACCACTACTGATGCCCAGAAGAAAATCAAGACCAGCCCACGGAGAATTTTCTTTGGATATTATAGTTGTGTGAAATAAAAAATGACAAAACAATAGATAACACATGGTGTTACGAGTTTACAGACATTATTTAGTTACAGACATTTTCTTAATATTTAGAATGTTACACAACCTTACCTATAACACATGTGTCACACTATTCTGTTGTAACATTGATCTCTACTTTTGTAACTGATCATATTCCACTCTCCATTCACCAGACTTCTTGTCCTTGCAGATCCAGAGTTCCGAAATTTCGCATCTTAGTGCATTTTCATGCAGACACTTCACACCAGTACTTTTTCTTACCCCATACTAATATTTCTTTGATCTAAATTATGCTAAACTCCTTTATATCTATCACCTTGATCAATCATACTGTTCCTACTATGACATCTCTTAACAGCACATAATTCATACCCAAAACTAGTATTGCATGTTATGCTATTTTTCTCCACAGGATTATTTATTTTTAAAAATGTACATTATTATTTTAGACCCAGATGTATATTAGTACTGTCAAGAATTTCAAACATTCTCCTAAAGAGATTCCATATCCCAACCTTGACTCTCTATAATAAGATTTCCTTCACCCCACTGTTACAACATCTTTAACTTACTATTTTTTCCATTCCACTATATTGAGACGACATTCTAGACTTGTGATCTTTTCAATCCCAATCATATTCATTCCTCGGAATTACAATCATGTTGTAATCAGGAGATCCTTGATGTACCCTTTCCTCGCCACTTATTGACAACAGATACTGCTACAACATTCATTCTATTCTAACCTAAACTATTACTTGCAGCCCTATTGTTTAGGAATTACTATTAGAAATGTTGATAGTATATCTAGTGTTTAGTGAATTGATTTTTATCATTCTTTAGTACTTGTGATACAAACAAAAAAAGAAATGAAAAAGAAAAAATGGAAGAGACAAACGACCTAAAAGAAAAAATGAAAAGAAGAGAAAACATTCTATAGGATTGCTATATGTTTATATGTCACCCTCACACATTTTGATGATGATAAGCCAATATTGTAAAACATTGACTGCCCTGAGGTTAGCAGCCGACATAAAAGAAAAGAAAAAGAGAAAATAAATCACCCTATGCCAGTCATACACCCCACCAGCATGATCTCTGATACTCCAACAATATTTTGTTGATACTGCCTATCACAAGTACCCCAATAGCATTTGCACATGCTGACCTAGCAAATGAAATACCCCTCTACAGCATTTGTATATGCTGAACCCACATTGAATACCCCATCACCGCATGATAACCACTAATGACACATGAGATGAAGAAGCAACTGTTTGTGTATGATGAAGATGCAATTTGCTATTAAGGTGAAACTTTATGTCATGTTGTCACAGCTGACGTTTGGTTGTAATGTCGATACACAAATGCCCCACAGTACTGTCCACTAATAAATACAATTGTAGTCTTTCGTAGTTACGAAATAGATGAGAAAAAATACTTGGAAATTTTTATGAATTTCCACGGACATAGATCAAAGCAAGGGACAAATGATTGCCATTAAAGGAACCATAAGAGTATGGATTACCAATGAATACGAGATACATATGGAATATGAACATTCTATGAGAACCACAAATATACGAAAAAAAGGGCATATGAATAAAATAGTAGCATAATTACCGCATCCAGCAGAAAATAAATGACAAGATTACCTCCGTATAGGAGAAGACATTTCCTTGATGTTTACATATGCTGTGTATTATAACCATTGTCATAATAAGGTGGATAGCAAATGATAATTGCTTGGTGATATTTTTATAGAAACGGTTGTTATAATTTGACTGAATAATCATAGAGCCAAATATGACTGATACATTTTGACGGCGATTGGATCACTCATAATGATACATGGATGGAATTCAATGTTGCCCATAGGATACATGGATTGAAAATAATGATGTTACCCCACGGACAAATGGGTAATGGATCAACACAGTGGATATATATAAAAGAAAAAGAATATCTGGATTTGAAATACATGAAGACGAGTCATGGATATATAAAAAAAAAAATATATATGTTTATATATTCCCTCATGCCCCACACTTAAGATATAACTGACGGACGGGATTTTTGTATTATAAGTACCATAAGTCACCCATCTGGCTGTAGTCAGCGGATGTTACAGGCACCACATAACTCTGACTAACCTTCGACCTACGAAGGCAGAGTTGGTGTTGAAATCCTGAAAATATGTACAAAAGTATATTACCTCATATTGCGATAAAATTATGAAAGTTTTGTTGATGTTTACAAATGATTAGTCGATGTGTTGTTGATAAATATATTGTTAGATGTCATACATTGAAAGTCAATACTGATGAATTCCCAGTATAAACAAGAGGACTAGGAAAGATCCACACCTATAAAATATTGGAGCAGCACATATATATGGAGAATATGAGATTTATGAAAAAAAAAAAGAGGAAATACAAAATGGTATACAGGGATAAACAAGTGATAACAGATACATATTGTCAAGGATACCAGGTTATTTCAAAAATAAATGAACAAGTACAAGTAATGAGATTTTTAATCATTTTATTTGGTACATTGTAATTGCTTATCAGAATAATTGTTACATTGAGGTTTGAAAATGATTATGTACAGGTCTGAAATTGTTTCCCATATGCAATAATAAATAACAAAAGAAAGCATGATGGATCACCACGGATAAATTAACTGACTTATACAATTGGATCGTCATTTGCAAAGATGATGTGGATATTTTGAAGAAAAAAAAACGGGAATACTTTCTACTGCAATATACATGGAGTGCTTACTCAATAAATAAGTTAGGACCAAAACTTATTAGAACACCAGGAGTGAAAATAACATAAAATTTTGAACCACTCGGAGGACACAAAGATAGAATTAGGTTTTCCCCCACAATGTCCAATACAGTGTGTCAACTATATTGTTGGAATAACATGCATGTGGATTATGATAATGAAATAGGATATTATTGTTCATGTTCCCAATGTTGCCACTCCCCATATTTTTGAGTGATGACTTAATTAAAATTTTTGTTGGTCAGGGTTGCCAATTTTAAAATGTTGAAAAATGCTGGATAGTTTAAAAAAAATTTTTTGAAGTTGATGTCCATCCCTAAGTTTTTATAGAGAAGTTGATCTCACATAGATATAGGAACCCAGTTTAGGAATTAGTTTAAATTTTTCCGAATTATTTTTAGACTTAGAAAATTTTTTTTGAACTTTAAATTTTTCTGAACATTTTTTTGAACTTAAGAAATTTTTGGGATAAATTTTTTAAGATTTGATAGTACTCAAATGTCTCCCTACGGGATACATTTGCAGGGCCCCGGGATCTGTATGTAACCGCGTATACCGTGAGTCTTCAGATGCAGACTATTTTAACATATAAAATAAATTTTTATAGAAACAAGATTTAAAAAAATCTTCATGCAGATGTTTAATTAGGCCAGTTTAGCTTCGAAACGCCACGCATTTTCATTGAAATGAAGAGATAAGAAAAACGTCGTGAAATCTAGACTACATTAACAAATAAACGAAGGAACACTAGAAGGATAGAGGAGCCACGTCATGTTTTTGCAAGTTGAAAAGATCACGAGATGCAATAAGAAATATTGCATCATTAAAATAATGCATTGACTTTTTTATGCTTGTTTATTAAATGTCAACATGCTATTATGCAAATTTGGTGTGGTTACCATTTGACTTAACCCAGTTCTTGTTGAAAATTGAATAAACATTTGTTTCATTGAACACAAATGCTGTTGACGAATCATATGTTTGCAGTCGGCTATCATACAAATTATTAAGGGATCATACCAAAGCTAATCGCTGCAGGTGCAACACAAATAATAACCATCTGCTCTAAAAATAAAACATCATAGAGGATTATCCCCGAACCTGGTTAAGTCCTGTAAGACTGTAGAGAGAAATCATCACCTCTAGCAGGCTAGCTAGTCATCAAAATCTAATACTCTCGATTTGAACAGCAACCCCCACTACCCTACCCGGCCACACATCTCAATTTGATGCCGGGTGACCAGTCCTCTACAAAGAGCAGAGAAAATCCGACAATAATCAACCCTAGTGCATAAGGAAACCACGATTAACAAGGAATACATAAGACTGGAAAATGTATCGACAACAAGAGTATAGGCAGGCCAGCCCATACAGCTATCGTTTTACACATGAAAATACCTGGACAATGCATAACAAACACGTTCCGCCTTCACATGAAGGAAACAGAAAATCCTACACCCCAGATGAAGATGATGACAGTTGTTCAACCCATCGTAAAGTAACATACGCGGATAGGCGAAGTTACAGTGTTTACAGTAGAAACAACATATATCAACGTAAAAGTCGTCCTCAGCTTGACAGAGATAGACGATTTATTGATTACCGGACATACGAAAAACCACATAGCACATGGCAGAAACGGAGGTATCCGATCCAAGCTGTTCCCCGTTCGAATCCCCAGCATACAAAATCCCATGCCCCCATGAGACAAACACCTCCATATTATCGCCACAGAGAAACAGAAAGCAGACCTCGTATACTATCATCGATCAGGTATAATGACAGCACGTCAAGG
>JAMPIV010009588.1:0-134047 GCA_024509875.1 Oreohelix idahoensis
TTTTTACCGTTGTATCTCTGTCAATTTCACTACACATCTCCCCACTTGAAAACATGCCTATGGCAAGTTCCAAAACCAGCGATACACATAGGTAAAATTACTCCTCACGTCTGCCACTACTCTAATTTTGATCAGAGGGGTGCCGACTGAGGAAATCTGCACCGACATTCAATTTGCCTGGGATATATTGGATACTAAACTGATAAGGTTGAAGCAATAAAGACCACCTCAGCAATCTTGCGTTTTCATGCTTAGCCTGAGACCAGCACACGAGAGGCTGATGGTCCGTCTCCACCACAAAAGTCCTACCATACAGATAGATTTGAAACTTGTTTATTGCCCAGATTAATGCTAAACATTCTTTTTCGCTTGTGGAGTATCCTTGTTCCGCCTTATTCAATTTGCGGCTTGCATAAGCGACTGGTTTCAGTTCCCCATCAGGTGAAGATGATCTTTGCAACAAAGCCCCTCCGAGCCCCACATTACTTGCATCGGTTCTTAAGACAAAGTCCTGTGTCAAATCAGGCAGTTTGAGAATAGGCTTGCTAGTGAGTTTTTCCTTTAACTCTTGGAACGCTAGTTCACATTGTGCAGTCCAAATAATTTTATCTGGAAGTCCCTTGCGAGTCAGATCAGTCAGAGGAGCACAAATAGCGTTAAAATTTTTGATGTATTTCTGATAAAATCCGCATAACGACACGAATGATCGCACGTCCTTTTTTGTTTGTGGCCTAGGTGCTCTCTGCAGTTTTTCCAAGTTCTTAGGATCAGGGGTCATATTACCCTGATATACAGTGTGTCCCAAGAATTCCAACTCTTTGCATCCAATACAACATGTTGTTGGCCTAGCAGTTAAGTTCGCCTCCCGAAGTCTATCAAACAACATCTCCAGAGCTTCAATGTGTTCTTCAAATGTCTCTGTGGCGACGAGAATATCATCCATGAAATTCGTGATACATGGGTTATTCAGGGGATCCAACAATTTTCGCATCATCCTTGAAAACACACTCGGAGCATTTTTTCAGTCCGAATGGTAGCATATTGAATTCATAATGTCCATCCGAAGTGCTAAAAGCCAAATAAGGTCTCACTTCAGGCTTCACTGGGATCTGGTAATAGCCTTTACTAAGATCCACCTTTGAAAAGTATTTTGCCTTGTTCAGTCTGGCAAATAACTGTTTTGTGTCTGGTAATGGATCCACTTGTCCTTCTGTGACAGCATTCAGTTTCCTGTAATCTATGCACAATCTGTGTTCCCCAGACGGTTTTCTCAACAAAACGACACTAGAACTAAAAGATGATTCACTGTGCGAAATAATCCCCTCCTTCAACAAATACTCAATTTCTTCCTTCAATGCCTTCTCCTTCGCGAACGGAATAGAATAGGCTCTCATACAGATTGGGTTTGAGTCTACCAGTTTCATGTCATACTGTAGCAAATTTGTATGGCCTGGTTTATCTGTTAATACATCTGTATGTTCCTCCAGAACCTGTTGAACTCTCTCCCTCTGGTTTTTAGTCAGGTGCTTGCTGACTTTTACCTGTGCTGCTGTTTCACAAGGATGTAATGGGTATTCATGTGAGGTGAGTGGTTCTTTTTGCATCTGGGTTGCAATAGCCAAGGTCAATAAGGGGGTGCTTTCCTGGAGTGGTCTGTCCAGATACTTCTTTAACAGGTTTACATGATAAACTTTTTCCTTCCCCTTTTTGTCAATTTTATAGTTTGTTCTAGACACCTTCTCTAGAACCGTATATGGACCTTGCCAACCAATTTGTAATTTATTCTGGCTTCCCGGTAGTAGAAGCAGCACCTTCTCTCCGACTGCCAGTTCCCTGTCCTTTGCCTTCCTATTAAAATATGCTGCATGTTTCTTCCTGGCTTGTTTCAAATTATCATTTGCCAGTTTCCATCCAGCTTTCAAACGATTGGTCAGTTCGTTCACATATTGATAAGATGAGGTAACAGTCTCTTCCGCCTTCTCATCTGTCCAGGTCCTTAATAAAGCCTCTAATGGACCTTTTATTTGCCTCCCAAATAGCAGAGTTGCGGGAGCCATCCCGGTTGAACTATGTGGTACCTCCCGATACGCGAACAATGCGGCGGGCAGGAATTGATCCCACAGATCCGGTTTTTCGTGTGCCAGCTTTCTCAGGATAGAAATGAGAGTCCCATTGAACCTCTCTACCTGGCCGTTCCCTTGTGGATGGTACGGACTACAATGAAAGTGCCTGGCTTGAAATAGCTTAAAAACTTCTTCCGTTAGTTTCCCCTTGAACTGAGAACCATTATCAGTCAAGATTTGATGCGGGAATCCTAATCGGGTAAATATTGTAAGTAGTGCCTCTGCTACATGTTTTGAATCAATTGATGGCATGGCTACCGCCTCTCCCCACATAGAACAAGTGTCCACCAGAGTAAGGATGTAACTGTTCCTCCTCTTGGTCCGAGTGAGAGGTTCTACAATATCCACTGCAACCCTCTCAAAAGGTGTTCCCACTATGGGCATTTCCCCTAGAGTTGCAGGAGCAGTCCAGTGCTTTGGAGATACCCTTTGACATTCTGGGCAGGATTTGACATATCTTTTTATATCCTCCGTTATCCCTGGCCAGAAGTAATGACAAGCTATACGCTGTCCTGTGGCGCTGATCCCCATGTGACCACTGAAGGGAATCGCATGCCCGAGTTCCATCACTTTATCTCTATATGAAGTGGGAAGAACCAGCTGGTTGTGACCATTTGTTCCAGTTCCGGCCTTCCTGTATAAGAGTTTGTTCTTCATGAAATATTCCCCCTTGCTCGGAGGTGTGTGGCATTTGGGCAATTTTTTAAAACAGGGCTTGAGTGTCCTATCCTCAGCCTGCGCCTTCCTCATCTCCTCTGGATGAGCATTTATAGGTTCACCTTCTTCCTCCTTCTTCTGTGACCTGGTCTGCACTGTCGCCATGATCCACAGGTTTCTCGGGATTCCCCAAGAAGACGTATCTACACCCCAATATCAGAGGGTAGATTGGTTCATCTATCACTGCTGCTCTGATTTCTCCTTCCACATAGCGAGTTTTCACCGTTATCCTTGCGATGGGAAGTGTCATGAGTGGTATGTCCTTAGTCGCCCCTTGTATTTCCACTGTTTTTCTGTGGTATACTGACTTGGGTCCACTAGGCTAGACTTCACAACTGAATCATAATCCAAACCTGTATCATAAAGGCACCTTATGGTGACCCCATTACAAATAACATCCTCACAAACTGGGGGGTGATAAGGTTCCTGTTGTCCCTTAGGATTAACCTTTAATCTTTGCGTCCCCGACTTCATTGCAGCAATGTTTGAAGGTTTCCTTCTACAAAATTCGGTGTTATGGTTATCCTTCTTGCACCATTACACCATCTTTTTCCTTGGTTCAACGGTTTTCTTTCATTGAACTTTTGGTCATTGAACTGTGAGTTTCTGTCGCGATAGTCATTTCTTGGCCGCTCAAAGTTTGTCCTACCTTTATTTCCCTGCTCTCTATTATCAAATTTATTAAATTGCTGTGGAGCTTTAAAATTGTCTATGTGCTTCTTCTTAGCACCACTTACCTCTGCCTGGGCTGCCTGATACCTCTCAGCAACATTTAAAACTTCCCCCAACTTCTCTGCACCTTGTTCCATGAGAAATTTTCTCATGTCTGGAGCCATGGACTCTCTCAATTGCTCAATCATGATCATTTCTTTAAGATCTTGGGTCTTCCCCAGAGCCGTCCATTTCTCCAAATAGGTTTCTAGTCTAGCAGAGAATTGGTGGTATGTCTCCCAGACAACAGTTTGGCATTTCTAAATTTCTTACGATAAAATTCACCATTCTTCTCGTACCTTAATAACAAAGCCTGCTTTAACATGTCATAATTGTCTTGGTCTTCCCTGTTCATTTTGGCAAATACTTCATAAGAAGTACCTCTCAATCCTTGTGATAGCTTTAAGCTCCACCTCTCTCTCTCTAACCCATATGTAGTAGCTAATAACTCAAAACGTCCTAGGTACCCCTCTATGTCATCGTCTTTTTCAACAAAATGGTCTAAATGAAACCCATAGCTGAGTTTGAGGCTCCCAGACTGGGCGTAGCATCTGAGGCAAAAGGGCTGGCACCATTTTCAGGAGCCTGGCCTTGTAATTCCAGCTCCCTTAGTCGTAATTCGTGCTCCCTTTGCAACCTTCTATCTTCTGCCTCCCTTTCGGCAGTCAACCTTTTTTCTTCTGCCTCCCTTTGCTGTCGTTTTTCTTCTGCCTCCCTTTGCTGTCGTTTTTCTTCTGCCTCAATCTGCAGCCTCTTAATTTCTCTATCAGTCTCTAACCTCTTCTCTTCAGCTAACCTCCTTTCTTCCCGTTCAATATATTTATCACATTCAGCCGTTACGTATTGAATTAAAATTTGACCATCCATTCCCATCTCCTTCGCGGTGAGCACAGCAGCTGATCTAAATTTTGCCAGCTCCGCCATACTTTTTAGACAATATAATAATATACAAGCTAAATCTCTAACCCGTAAATACACTAAGTACTTCTTATGACTATAGTCTAACTAATTCTAACTAACCAGTTAACTAATTAATTATTACTGGCTGTGAAGATTCACCAACTTTTATCTGCAGGGACACTTTTAATGTTAAAGGGAATTTTACAATTTATTTCCCTACTTTTATTTCTCCCACCAGGAGATCCTAATATTACTGTTGGGCTAATTATCCCTGGACAAGACCCCAATATATGTAGTGGTGTTTGATGGTATTGTATGATGGTGATATTACTAAATGTAATGTATGAGGCCAGCTGTGAAGGCTCCTGAGATAAAATGTAGTTGAGAATTGTCAGAAGGCCTTTCTTGCTACCACTACGACCTCACACTTAATTTTTTTTAATGAATGTGGCTACGTAAAGTGTCTAGGGTTATGATATGTAGTGTGGTGTAATAGGTTATAGATATACCCACAGATATTTAACAAAACTAATAATATTTAACAAATATTACAACACACTGAACTAACTCAATAGTGTAAAAATTTTTTGATAGAATTATATTACATTTATTTTGTTCTGTGTCAATTTTTTAGGTTGACCAGAACTTAAAAGGATTTAGAGATTATGAAAGAAATGCATGGAATATTATATCATAAATGCAATAGTGTACATATATATGTACTATACTAGTTAGTTTTATTAAAATGTTCTAGTAGTCATCTACTTGGGAGGATAGTTAATGTTTGTGCTGTTGGGGTGGCCTCATCACACCTGTCTATATTGACTACACAGTGTCCAGAAAATGGTGGGAATTTTTATGGGGTATTAGTAACTAAACGGTGTTGGTGAATGTCCAGCAGACCAGAGGCTCACTCATCTGGTAGTTGTAGCTCTGGTGCTGAAATCTTGTGGTCCCACCTCTCCGTGCTGGCGGGCAATAATGGTGGTCTCTGTCACAAGTACTGCACAGATACACTCGAGTAAAGTCACCAACTGAATAGACACTGCTTGGTTGACAACAGAAACTCACAGCTCTGCAATCAAAGTATGGGCCATGTGTCAAAATCTATTCTCTACCCACGTCTGGACACAACACTGACACAAACAACCACATCATACAGACAGGTCAGATCTCTCTGACCAAACAGCACATTTACCATGGTGGTTTTACATCAGATAGATCCTCCCAGACTATAGATTCTGAAAAAATATTTATTAGTTGTCTGCCCTAAAAGAGGATAGGTAATATGTTTCATTATTCTCAACACTTGATCTGTCTTGCCTAACCCTTGCTGGAGTTTATGTACATTGTTGGTCCCTAGACCCTGACTGGGCGGGGGGTCTAGAGCAAATCCCTACTTGTTTGTAAGGCTAGATTTCGATATGGCAGTATCAAATCACTCGAACATGAAACAATATTCAAAATATATAAGGAAATAATTTCAATCTTACCAGATTATGAATAAATAACACAGAATTGCTAGCAAAACTCAGCTGAGCTGCTGGCTATAGTATGGCGTCCCTAAACTTCTTACACTTTCTTTCATATGGAAATCACCACACTTTAAAATCTGTGTCTATCACTGAACAACTATTGAGAAATGACCCCAAATCCGCGTCTAAGCGCCGACAATATGCTTGTCTGTGGCCAATCACTGCCTAGGTTTATTTGAATTTCAAATTTCCTACACTAAAGTCATTTCAGTCATGCTTCAGTCAAGTATGGATGTTTATCTGTTAGTCTGTCCGTCTCTACTTGTGTTTCTACAAATGTACTTGATTTTTGAACCAACCTTTCTCTCCCCTCCAAAATTTTGTCGTTAAAAGTTATTTTTAGACACAGCCACCACAATATCCCCTCTCCTCCATACCAAGTAGATTTGAACACCTGCGTCTCGAGGTCGTGTTTTTTTGTGCAATTAGCGACACTTTTAGATTCAATACAGTCTGTCGATGATGTGAACAACACTGTCTTTTGTCATTATCTTCAATATTATCTATCCGTCTGTAAAATTAAGAACATATTAGTTCACTGCTCAGAATAGGCCATCCGGCCAGCTAATTTTTATATTCCTAACATTAATATTAAGAAAAAAAAGTACTTTTTAATTTTTGTAATATTCCTAACATCTGCGTTTAGCCGCTGAATTCAAATCAAGGGCTTGGTATCGCAAAAGCGTCCAATAAATGACTGTGGCGTAACATATCTATGGTCCCTTCTGTCGAGTTGCTTACTTTTTATGTCAACTTGGGAAACGTGACTTTTCTCCGTGCCCCCCCCCCCCCCCCCCCCCCCCCCCCCCCCCCCCCCCCCCCCCCCCCCCCCCCCCGCCCCCCCCCCCCCCCCCCCCCCCCCCCCCCCCCCCCCCCACCCCCCCCCCCCCCCCCCCCCCCCCCCCCCCCCCCCCCCCCGCCCCCCCCCCCAATTGCGTCTCCTTAGCCTTTCTAGTCTCACGCAATCTTTCCAGTCATATTTTTCCTTTTTGATCCTCCGTTCCCCTCCTGTCTAGCAAGTCAATTTTTATGGAGGGTGATGACCCGCGGTCTAGGCGATCATGTACATCAGCAGCCTACGCATTAGGTTTTTTATCCTTATATGTTATCTTTGGAGATATTTTACCGTTGTATCTCTGTCAATTTCACTACAAACACGACACGCTCAAAGTACTAACATTCATAACACACCAAAACAGTACGTTACATCTGGGCATTTACAACTGAACAACCCTTAACATCTAGCTTTAACATCTGGTGGACCAGATTCGTGGGTTTTTTGTCATCGAAACGGATTTTCCTGCCCACATCTGGATTTATACATCCGGAAGACAAGATTGACAGTTAGTTGTCAGCTACACAGGACAGTAGGAAATAGGTCAACGTCTGCTGACCGACGTAAACATTTACGTATGATACAGAATCGTTACATGGACCACAGCTGCTGCAGAATTGCTACATGGACCACAGCTGCTGCAATAGTGCTACATAGACCACAGTTGCTCACGAAGTTGTTTAACACTGTGACAGTCGTCGAAGGACATATGTGTCAAAGTTTACGTCACAATTCTACGTGCAAGCTCGGATTGTAAACATAGAACAGTTCAACCTGTTGTTTACTACGACAGTCTACAAACATTCTCAACTGAAGTCGAGTATGGTTTGATAGCTTCACTTTGGAGACTACTACACCTGTTGTCCGAGGGTTACTGTAAGCGTTCTTTAGGGATTGTGCATATTTCCCACAGTGGAATTTGCAAGCGACTTTTGTTGCTATTTATTTTTTTTTCTTAGCTGTGACGAGATGTGTTAGTGTTGTTTTCGTTATTTTTCTCCGTACTTTAGTTTTTGATTCGTTTTGTTAGTATTTGTCTGCCGTCTCTTTTCTATTGTTAATTTCTTTACACCTTTTTATTTATACACAGTGTTGTCATGGTATTATTGTGAATTTTTCGCAGTTATCATTTTACAACATTTGATTTAGTTAAGCTGTATTTTCTTTTGACCTCTGCGAATGTTTTCGTTTGTTTAGATGCTTGTCTGTGTTTAATTATCGTGATATTGTTGATATATGCAGTCTTCATGTATACTTGATCATGTACTGTTATTATATGATGCAAATTATATACTGAGCTTATTACTGGTGACTTAATAAATAAGGTAATAGTACTTAGTCTTTGTAAAAGACTCATCTCCCACTGAGATAGGGATAACTTGTGTTGCTATTTCAGATATATTGACAGCACATTTGTAGACAGGATGTCTACATTAGATTACTTTATCGCACAAGGGATAGCCCTTGGCAAAACTGATGAGAAATTGGAGGACTTCGCGCTTGCTTAATATGCCAAAGCACAAAAAGCTGAAGAGAAAAAGATTCAAGCGCAGCTAGACAGAGAAGCGGAAGATAGAAGAATTCAGCAACAACGGCAGCATGAATTTGAAGAGAAAAAGTATCAAAGATAAGCTGAAGAAAGGAAGATTCAGCAAGACAGAGAATAATAAGAGAAAAAGCATCAAAGAGAAGCTGAAGAAAGGAAGATTCAGCAAGACAGAGAATTTGAAGATAAAAGGCATCAAAGAGAACTTGAAGAGAAAAAGCATCAAAGAGAACATGAAGAAAAACTCTTGGCTTTGGAGGTAGAGAAATTAAAAGTGACGAATATGGGAAGTTCTTAAGCGACTTCTTCGAGCACAAAAGGTCATGATTATAAGTTCAAACTTCCTCATTTTAATCCTACAAAAGATGACATAACATTCTATCTAGATAGACTAGAACTTAATTGCGTAACACATAAAGTAGATAAGGCACAATATGTTAGACAACTGTTGAATTCACTTACAGGTGAACCATTAAGTATTATAATGGCAATAGAAGAACATGATAGGACCAACTATGAAGTTGTCAGAGCAGCCTTATTGAAAAGATATCAGCTTAAAGAAGATGATTACCGTCTTCGTTTTAAGACTATGTTACCAGAATCTGGTGTAGAGTTCTCAGACTTTATAGGAAAGATACGCCTTACTTTTACCTGATGGATAGAGTTGTCTAAGACTGAGCATACTTATGAAGCACTTATGGACTTGTTGATTAGAGACAAAGTAATGTCATCTGTTAATGAGTCTTTTCTTGCCTTTATACACGAACGTAAACCTAAGGACATAAAAGAAATGGAACAATATTGTTGCCAATATGTCACTGCTCATCCACAACTAACGATTAGCAATTCTAAAATTAAAGAAGGTTTACCCGTGGCTTCTGCGACTCCATACAATTCTAATTTCGGAGGTAAAGTTAAAGGTACTCAGCGCAACTTCGATAAGAAAAGTAAGCGTAACTTTGGACAGGATCAAAGTGATTCATCCCAAAGAGGCTCGTCTTCTAGAAATTGGAGGCGATCTGATAGCCCTCATAATTATGGTTCCAACAAATTTGGTAACGTTCGAAGGGGAAGCCACAGTAAAAACTATCCTCGCCATAATTCTTCAGGAAGACAGCAGTATCAATCTGATAGATATTTTCATCAAGGTGTAAATCACAATCACAATTGTCAAAACTGCGGTTCAAACCAAAATAATAATAGCAATAGGGGTAATTGCCATAATTCCAAAGGAAATAGTAATCGAGGTAGATGGCAGCATAATAATAATAGATCATGTCATCATACTAACTGTGCTGAACAAGAGTCACAAGGAGGTACTAATGAACAAAACAATAGTAAACCTAGCGCTAGTGCTAGATCTTGTTCTGCCTTTGATTTTGGGAGAGCATCTCAATGCCCACAGTGCACCACTTTATTTTAACCTACTACTATATCCACCTTGAGTTGCGGTCATCCTCTGCCCGCTCTTCCTGCCGCGGCGGCGCATGACAGGAGAGGATCTCTTATTCTACATACGGGTCTAGTGAATAGTGATCCAGTCTCAGTCCTCTTTGATTCTGGATGTACCACTATTGGGGTTAGACAATCTCTTGTAGATCCTTCATGTGCCACTGGAAGAGTGATCAAATGTGTAACATTTGGTGGCACAGTGGAAAAATATTCTACCGCTATCATCCGTATAGCTACTCCCTTCTTTACGGGAGAGGTTCAAGCGTGTCTGCTTCCGAATCCTATTGCGGATCTTATCGTCGGGCGTATACACGGCATTAAAGAGTGTACCCCGCAGCAGATTATTGCTTGGGAAGAACATAACTTAGGAGCTGCTAATGCAGTTATCACGAGAGCTCAGGCTCAGAATATTCCTCAGACTTCATCGACCGAAGGTGTTGAGGTACGTGATCAAGATGATCATGATGTGATTTCACGTGACTCCTTTATCAAAAGTCAACAAGAAGACACTTCGTTAAAAAAATTCTTCGTTCTGGCAAAAAATGGTGACCCAAATAAGAACACAGATCACAAATCTTGGATCACTATAAAGAATGGCGTACTAGTGCGTATGGTACAACACTCAGACATGTCTATACATTCACAAATTCTTGTTCCGAAAGACATGAGAGTTAGAATACTGCAACATGCTCACGACTCCCAATGCGCTGGTCATATGGGATTTTAACGTACGAAGTCGAGAGTTCTTGCGGCTTTCTTTTGGCCATTCGTCAACAGAGACATACGTCTTTATTGTCGCTCGTGTAGAGTATGTCAAGAAGTAAAATCGAAAGGTCCTCGCCATGCAGCACCTATCCAGGCTGCGGACATTCCTATCCGTCCATTTCAGAAAATGGCGATAGATATCATTGGTCCTTTCAAAATAAAATCAGCCAGAGGACATCAATTTATTCTTACATGTGTTGACATGTGTACTCGATGGCCAGAGGCCATACCCCTGAAGAGCATTTCGACTGCCGATATTGCAGACGCTCTTTGGCTGATATTTTCGCGGTTGGGATTCCCTAGGGAAATCTTGTCAGACCATGGCACCCAACTGATATCTGAGACAATGTCGCAAGTGATGTCTGCTCTTAATATCAAAATATCACTGAGTAGTATTTATCATCCTATGTCTAATGGACTAGTCGAACGTCTCAATAGAACTCTCAAAAATTTACTTGGGAAAATAACTGAGGATCATCTTCAGGATTGGGACAGAGTCTTACCCGATGCTCTCTTTGCTTATAGAGAGGTTCCTAATGAACATACCGGGTTTTCTCCTTTTGAGCTCGTCTTTGGCGCGCATCCGCGCGACCCAATGTCCTTGCTTCACGATCTAATAGCTGCCGATGATATCAGTGATGACACACAATCTTCTTATGAATATGTCATTGCTCTCAGGCAGAAAATCATTGAAGCTTGCAAATTAGCAACTTCCGCATCTGAATTTGCTAAAGCAAAGGCAAGGCAGTTCGCAAATAAAAATAGATGCCTACGTCAACTTTGTCCTGGAGACAAAGCATTTGTATTACTTCCTTCCAGGGAAAATAGACTTCTTATTGGTTGGAAAGGTCCTTTTGAGATTGTATCTATAATTTCTGATGTCGACTATATTGTCGATATTGACGGAAAGCATAAAACTTTTCACATAAATATGCTTACGGAATTTTATGAACGTCCAGAGTACTTACAACCTATCTTTCAAGCGACGGACGACGCTACAGTTGCTCGTGGCCATTACTCATCGCTGTCTGTCATACAGGATGAGGAATCTACTTTCTCTGACGTTAATCTTTCTCTTCCGATGATTCCACTTCATTCTACGGAATCATGGAAAGATGTTGCAATTTCACCTAAATTGTCAACTGAGGAACAGTCTCAAATCTCTTCCATGTTACAAACATTTCAGGATGTTCTCACGGACATTCCTGGACACACTACAGTCATTGAACATGACATTGTATTGACTGACCATACTCCTATCAAGGTCAGACCTTATCCTATTCCTATCCACTTCCAAACTCAGGTCGAGAAAGAGTTGGATGAAATGATAAAATTATAAATAATTGAACCATCCAATTCGGCATACTCGTCGTCTATGGTTATTGTCCGAAAGAAAGACAATAACATACGCATTTGCGTCGATTACCGTAAACTAAATCAAGTAACGAAGTTCGATGCTGAACCTATGCCTCTGTTGGATGAGTTGCTTACTAGACTTTCCAATTCTCGTTTCTTTACAAAGCTGGACTTGTCTAAAGGATACTGGCAAGTTCCTTTAACCGAACGAGCCAAACCTTTCACTGCTTTCTCCACACCTAGGGGTTTGTTCCAATGGAACTTTATGCCTTTTGGCCTTATGAATGCCCCAGCTACATTCGTACGCATATCGTTCTGATGTGATTGCATATCTGGACGATATCTGTCTTTTTTGCGATTCTTGGGAAGATCACTATCTGGGACTATGTGAACTGTTGTCTTCTCTACGTGAGCATAATTTGACAGCTAAACCCTCTAAAGGCTGTGTTGGGTTTAGTGAGATTTCTTTTCTTGGTCATCGGGTTGGTCATGGTCTCTTGAAGACAGAAGACCACAACACTTCTAAGATACTGAACATCACTATTCCCAAGACTAAAAAACAGATCCGTAGTCTCTTGGGCCTAATACAGTTCTATGGAAGATTCATTCCGAATCTTTCCTCTATTACGGCACCACTCTCAACCCTATTGAAGAAAGGGTCTCCTAATATGGTGCGTTGGTCCCAAGAATGCCCATCTTCATTGGATCAGATTAAGTCATTATTTTCGTCTACTCCTATGTTAAGACTACCTACAGCCGATAAGACGTTTGTCCTTCATAGTGACGCCTCAGCAATAGGAATCGGGGCGACACTGATGCAAGAGTATTCTGAGACTCTGCATCCTGTAATGTATGTCTCGAGAAAACTGAATGCGGCAGAAAGGAATTATTCTGTTCTAGACCGAGAATTGCTAGCTGTGGTCTGGGCAATTCTTAAACTCCAAAGATTCCTTCTCGGCGCGCATTTTGTAGTAGAAACCGACCAAAAAGCTCTCACAGCTATGCAGAATAAGGATTTGAAGAGTTCGAGATCTACTCGATATGCTATTGCTCTTCAACCTTTTCATTTCACGGTACGAGCTATCCGTGGTTCGTATAATGTGATGGCAGACATATTGTCTCGATGCCCACATGAAGCTACGTAGCTCTTTTGTCTAGAGCTACTGTTACATATCTAAAGTTATGATCTATTCTTACAATAAGATGCTTCTATAACACTTGTTGTCACTTTGTTTAAGCTCATGGTTATGTATTGATTACTTGCTTTCTCTGTTTCCGTCTTCGGTAAACAGAGGAAGGCTTTGTTTCATATGAAATAAAGGTAAAAAAATTAATGCGGCCACATTTATAGTTTAGATATATATTAAGTGACTATGGTACATTATAACATTCTAAGAATTGTACTATTTGTATTGTTCTCAGCAAACCGGTGTGATATCTTGGAACGCTGTATTCTACGACGACTTCTATAGACGTCCTGATGTTCCTTGAGGATCTTGCGTACAAGACATCGCCGGAATAGAGCATCGTCTTGTTCTTCTGACGTCATCAGATATTAGTTCTATACACATGTATAATCATATTTTTGTAAAAATGCTTTAGAAATGTTGTTAATGATTGACCATTTGAATTTATGGTTATATACACATTATACGTCGTGAGATTTCGATGTTGGTGTAATTTCTTAATGGAAATTGTCATTCACCATTTATACACATATTGATATGAATTTTTGTTGTAACATTACCTGCACTTTTGAGTTGGTTGGTAACACCTCCCCGGATATATTTACTTTGAGAAAATAGTTTCTCCTATCTAGTGAGATTTTTATCTTCTCACCAGACGCTCTACTGTGCGTCGATTGGATCTGACATTATGATGTTATATTTTTTGGTGATCCTTTCATCGGCGCATTACACATGCGTTATGAGCTTAATGCACCTGGCTCATAGATGTATTTTAAAAAAATGTGCCTTTTTTCCCGGGAGGTGTGGTAATATGTTGCCGTCATTTTTGACGGTGGAAAAAACACCAACCTAATTTATGTTTGGTTTAATGTGACCAAAGAGAGATAAATGTTTATTATCTTTCTGTGATAGGTTTGACTGGTGATTATCTTCCCCTGTCTTATGTTGTCCTGTCTCAGGCAATGTCTTATAGTTGACATGTCTTAAGTCTATTTATAGGATCATATACGGAGTATCTTTACAACCCGTTCGGGCGGAAACGCCTGGTCTGGGTTTGCCTCGATCTGGTCCATGCTCTTTGGGCATGCGCGGGTCTTGGCGCAAAAGCCGAGAGACTGATTCAGAGAGAGTGTACCTGAGGCTTAGAACGGATGTACCGATCCGTAGATTTCTCTCTGCCAAGTTTTCGATAGGGATTTGGAAATTCTGGGAATGACTGTTTTGTCATTCTTCCGTCCCTGAGTGATTCTTTATGCCAGTATTGGCTGTGTTGTGTTACCTTAGAGTGTAAGGATTCTATGAGAAGGTAACTGAAACATTATTCGATCTTTCGTCTCGTTTAGATCTTACAGGTACGTTTATCGCTGATGGCGACATAGTGAGCGAAGCTCACAAGGAGTTAATATATTGTACCCCAGTATGGCTTCATATTTGAAAGACTAGGTCTAAGTTGACCTGTTACACACATAAGCCTAAGAATCAACTTTATGGATCCGCAATGCAGGCGGAATATGGTTTTGGCAGAAATATATTTATTCTCAGAAGTTTGTGTAAACTGAGAGTGACCTGATTATCGAGGCCCGCGACCTGCGGCCTGATTTCGTCGTCATTATATTGGTCCGTGTTTACGGCCAATCTTCTTCACCAGAATGAAGTATCTGGCATGTGAGGCCAGACTGAAGTCTTTTGCTAGCTGTAGGACAATAGCATTGACTTTGTTAAATAACTGATATCGCCCGTACTAAGCAATGTATTTGCTAGGGCTTACCTGACGGGGCTCAGTCAGGGATTAGAGCTATTGCATGAACAGTAAACATTGGTCAAGACATTGTTGCATGTCTGGGATCTGTGATGCCTGAAGTTGACCTTTGTAACTACACATATTATGTCCACGATCTTATACTAATGACTGTTTCGTCCATCATCGTATTATCGTACGTCATGAATAAATATTGTAAACGTCAGCAGCCTTCCCTACTTCACTGACTTCTACATGTGGTTGTGTGAGTTATGTGAAGTCGTCCAAGAGCCTATACGGCCTTCGTGTTATCAGCACTGTTATTTACTCACTTACACAATCAACCACATTGTTATACAAGTACTACACGTCTAAATCTACATGAATACTGACATTATGTGTGTGTCTACTATACCCTGGCGGCACCTCACGCTAGTGACCTAAATCCTCGCTACAACTTGGTACTGTCCAGGACAACACGACACGCTCAAAGTACTAACATTCATAACACACCAAAACAGTACGTTACATCTGGGCATTTACAACTGAACAGCCCTTAACATCTAGCTTTAACAGTGTGTTTTTCCATTCCCAATGGGCTCAAGACAAGTATGTTTTTTCAAACACAGAGACAGCAGGTATGAACGGTTAGTTAGTAGTGTGTAGCAAGAACAACTGGTAGAAATAGTCATACCCTGGCGGTTTAGGCCAGTCTTCGTCAAACGAGATAAACCAACCAGCTCACACAGAAATAGTCCAGGAAATTTTATCGTCAGAAAAGAATAAAAGAAACCAGTAACTAGAAGTGTTCAACGTTCTAGACTCAGAAATGAAAAAAAAAAAAAAACTGTTTCGACAGAAAAAGAATGACAGAGAAGAAAAAAAAAACAGGGACAGTTAACCGGAACCCATGGTACGAGGAATGAAAGGTCGACTTTGTAAATAATCAACACAATTGAAATGACTGTATGAAAAGTTTGATTACTGTGGTGGCAAGGTAGGATAGATTGAATCCCCTTCCACTTGATGTATCATTACATTCCTGAAAACATCATGTAAATAAACTTGAGTACTTTTGTTTACTTTACCGCTGATCTAGTGAAGTCCTTTACCATCGAGTTCATCATCCTGCATCAGTTCTTCGTGTTAAATGTATGTACTCGTACGTGAAACATCATCATGTGCAACCACCCACTTTTAGGATAGTGATCGGACTTACCACTAAACAACAACAACATCAACAACAACCACCACCACCACCACCGCCCACCACCACCAACACCAACACCGCCAACACCAACAACACCAATTAAAAAGAGACAATGAAAGAATAGGACAACTGTACACTCAAGCATGTCGTAGAAGGCGACTAATTTGAGGTTGGGCATGGGACTGGCAACTACATTATGTAAAACATAATTAACGAAGAATTTACCACTGCAATAACACGTGACTGCTTAGTGCATGTTACCTGCAATAGAATCAGCTGTAATGTTTACTCTATGCTCCGTAAGGAGCGCAAAGGAAAATTAATAAAGATGAACCTCTGGTGTCTTGGTGGGGATTTTTGTTGTTAGCAAGGCTAGTATTTTGTGAAGTGTCCAATGTGTTACTGAACAGGAGGGACCAATAAGTGTGACTTTCTCCCAGTGTCTCTCAGGAACTGGGTTCTTGCTTTCAGTAGTTTTACTTCCCCACGCGGAGATATGCTTGAGTGATCAGTCGTAGTTTTACTTCCCCACGCGGAGATATGCTTGAGTGATCAGTCGTAGTTATACTTCCCCACGCGGAGATATGCTTGAGTGATCAGTCGTAGTTTTATTTCCCCACGCGGAGATATGCTTAAGTGATCAGTCGTAGTTTTACTTCCCCACGCGGAGATATGCTTGAGTGATCAGTCGTAGTTTTACTTCCCCACGCGGAGATATGCTTGAGTGATCAGTCGTAGTTTTACTTCCCCACGCGGAGATATGCTTGAGTGATCAGTCGTAGTTTTACTTCCCCACGCGGAGATATGCTTGAGTGATCAGTCGTAGTTTTACTTCCCCACGCGGAGATATGCTTGAGTGATCAGTCGTAGTTTGGGACCCAAAGACGCAGCAATAGAGAACGCAGTCAGCGACTCATAGCTTGACTGCCTGCGTCAGGACCAGCGAATCAGAGCTGGTCAAGACCGCACTCCACCTCCACGTGGTGGTCCTGGAAACAGTCTGCAGCAGTGCAGACTGGCTGAGCGAGTGTGGATCGCAATGGGAAGGCAAACCCGGTCCTAAAAAATGCCGTGCAGAAGTCGGATGTGTCGACCGAAAGGTGCAGATATCACAGCTTAGGCGTAAACAGACACAACGCAACCACCGTCCTTTTCAGGGCGAACGAGGAAGAAGAAGAAGAAGAAGTCGTAGTTTTACTTCCCCACGCGGAGATATGCTTGAGTGATCAGTCGTTCTATTCTGTCCTTGTCTTCTCAGAGACCCCCTTCCCCCCCCCCCCCCCCCGAGCTACACGGCCGGTGAAATGTATCAAATACTGCCATAGGGGAATGAAGAGTTAGAGACTTCATTATACTAGGTCCAGCTTTAATGAAGTTGGGTGGTCAGTTTCCATCTTCACTGCCTTTGCCTTTCCCTATGTCGAGGATGATGAGGGAGGCTGCAGTAAGACGTGGAGTAGAGTGGAGTGATATTTTAAAATATCGAAAAAAGAAGAAAATAGCTAACGTTGCGACCAGAAGGATTTCATCAGGAGGACACATTAGGTCTTAGCAGATTTTACAGGTAGTATCCATTTTTAATTTATTTTCTCATATGTTCTACTTATCTCTCACTTTCTTTCCTTTCCATGTCGAAGGCCTTGTGGCCGTAACGTTGGCTATTTACTTTATCAATTGTCCTAGTAAGACGAATCAACTTTTTTAATTTTTAAAAATATCCACCCACCACTTTCCTATGTCACGAGCAGAGTTAAGTACCCATTTACAGCTGGATAATTACAAGTTAGAAAGAAGCAATCCACTTTTTTTGGGCATGTTATTAAAAGAGAAAAGCTGGAATTTAATGTAACAACAGGTAAGGTTGAAGGAAAAAGAGATAGAAGAAGACAAAGAGACCAAATAATGGACGGTTTAACATCGTGGCATGGAAATAAGTCAACAACAGAATTGATAAAATATACTGAAGGCAGGAAGTTGTGGAGAGACATGATCTCCTACACCACGTGGCGTGGTACTTGAATGAATCAATGAATCTTGAGCGTGACGCAACCAGGTTTCGATCCAGGAAACCGGACACTTCACCATGAGACGCAAGTGATCTAGCAGCTTAGCCACTATAGCTGTATAAATTTAGATTATTTTCTATGCATCCATTACTTCTGGTCGTTTTAAGCAGAGTACAGTACAGCGGCTGTTACCCGCTACTGAATTCTATTTTTTGCTAAACTGTATATATCATTTGTTTTCCAGTGTGTGTGTATGTATGTGTATATATATATATATATATATATATATATATATATATATATATATATATATATATATATATATATATATATATATATATATATATATATATATATATATATACGAGGCGTGTTCAAATGAAACCCGACCGTGCTGCGCCAAGTGGACATTCGTAGGAGGAGCATGATGACGTCACATCTGACGTAATAAGCACATGCGAATGTACAAGTGTGTAAGTGTTCATTCTCCTAGTATTCATTGGTTGTGCTGCAGACCTTTAAAATAATGGTCGGTGTGATAAGGAATCCGTCCAAGGTCGATCACCATAAGGAAGAACGCATGGGGTGGAGTTTGAATAACCTGCTGCGTTACGAAGAGGTGGGTGATGCATTTCTGTTGCGCATAGTGGCAGGCGATGAGTCGTGGTGCCACCACTTTGAGCCTTGCTGCAAATCAGCGATTATGCAATGGAAACATCCCGGATCACCAAAACCCAAAAAATTCAAGTCACAGATTTCCGCCGGTAAGGTTATGCTGACCGCATTTTTTGACCATGAAGGGCTTCTATTGGTAGACTTTAAAGAGCCTGGCGTGAACATCAATGCCATACGCTACAAAGACACACTAGACAACCTGCATACAGCCATCAAGAATAAACGACCCGGCATGCTTTCGCGTGGTGTGTTTCTGTTCCACGACAATGCTCGTCCACATGTTGTGAACATTGTGCAGGAAGCGTTAGCAAGGAAAAGGTGGGAAGTTCTGCCACACCCAGCCTACAGCTCCGATCTGTCACCATGTGACTTTCATTTGTTCGGACCCTTAAAAAAATCTCTAAAGGGACAACGATTCGACTCCGATGCAGACGTCAGGGCCTCGGTGACGAAATGGTTCAATAGCAACCAGTCATTTTTCTCGGACGGCATCCGCCGTCTACCCAAGCAGTGGGATGCGTGTCTGAATGCCTATGGTGACTATTTCTAAAGAACCCCAGTGAGTACTTGCTTCATAACAATTGCTGTATTTAATTCTACTACTCCTGCTGATGTACCTTACATATATTTGTTATAAAGCCACTGGGACGGGTTTCATTTGAACACACCTCGTATATATATATATATATATATATATATATATATATATATATATATATATATATATATATATTATATATATATAATCTATATATATATATATATATATATAGTTATAGGTCCTATATATATATATATATATATATATATATATATATATATATATATATATATATATATATATATATATATATATATATATATATATATATAATATATATATATATATATATATATATATATATGTATACATATATATATATATATATATATATATATATACATGAAACATGTTAGAACTAGGCTGAAAATTGGAGACCCTAAAATACACGGCTAAAGGATTTACATTTAGACATAATGGGAATAAAGAAGACATCTTTTGAACAGAACAGGGGCGCTCTTACAGCATTTGGCACCAGGGGCGGACCTTTCATTTTGCTACCCCCCTCTCTCTCTCTCTCTCTCTCTCTCTCTCTCTCTCTCTCCGCCCCTCCCTTCCCCATAAATAATCACACCAAAAAATATATTATACTTGCGAGTAGGTTTTTAAACAACACAGCGCTTTCATAATAGCGCCCGATGGCACCGCCCCCCCCCCTCATGGGTGTCACCTGGGCGAACTGCTACCGTTCCCCACTTTAAACGCCACTGGAACAAACAGCACAGCACAAGGAAACTTGGCGTGAAGTTGTTGAAAGCCTTGCTCCACGGGAGCTGAAATTAATGAAAATAAAATTTTACTTAAGTCTTTCATTCATTAAAATAACTTTCATACAATCTAAGGGAGAAGATCGGAGCACTTAACGGAGTTATCCGTGTGCAAGGAAGATAGTTTAAAACCAAAACCAAGTCATACAAACACTCTCTTACTTAGTCCTAACTACAAATACAACATGACTGCCCAGACGTTTGAATTCAGCTTGTTTCAATATTGATTAAAAGGTGAAGGAGAAAGATATACTCTTAAGACTACATTGAAAGGGCGATTCAAGTATGGATATACTGATGAATAACCTCAGCCAGCCTCCAAACTTGGAAATATCACGGAAGACAACGAAGAAATCAGCCAATGAATAGCTAGACAAAAATACCCCACCAAGATAACAGTAAATTGGCTTTTTTGTATTAGCAACACTTCTTCTTTAAGGTCCATGCCTAGTAGCGTAGGAGATCATGTCTCTCCACAACTTCCTGTCTCAAGAACAATTTATCAATTCTGCTGTTGACCACCTTCAATGCCACGATGTCAAACTGTCCAGTATTTGCTCTCGTTGTCTTCCCCTATCTCTCTTTCCTTCAATCTTACCCGTTATTACGATATATTCCAGCTTTTCTCTTCTCATAACATACCCAAAAAAAGTGGATTGCTTCTTTCTAACTTGTGAAATTCCTTTCCTTTGCGCATTGGCCTCTTTCAGGACATCCTTATTACTCTTTTTGGCTGTCGAAAACAGCAACACAGTTTCGACTGCTGTCTTGTCTATCTGACATGTTGCTGTGCCTATTGCAGACGCTTTTGGCGATGTCTGTGTGTCAAGTTTGGTCCCACGGAAGGTCGTCTTGGAGTAAGGCCTGCTGCTCTTAGTCATCGTATGACGGTACTTGGAGGGACTTGCCCAAGTCTTCCAATTAATGCTCGCGCTGTTTGGCTTGCCGGGAGTGAACAATTCCATATGTGACTCAGTACGATATGATGATCTTGTGCAGGGGTGTTCACCCGTGGTTGCCCACTGCGAAGTCTATCCTGGGTACTGCCAGTTGTTCGATAACGTTCATTGAGACGTACGATAGTGCTGTGAAGGCAATGCATCCTTCTGGCAATGTCCCGCAAGCACATTCCAGCCTCCGCCGTACCAAATGGCTCGTTAGCAGTCGACAGGATGACTACCAAGCTATGAACAGATCAGAACAAGTTGTCATTCTGCGCCTCAGAACAGGACACAACCGACTCCGCAGCCACATTATACTAAATTCAAGATTTGTAATTCAGCCATGTGTACATGTGGACAGGCACCCCAGACTGCGGCGCACGTACTTCAAGATTGCCCCGAATATGATATATTGAGGCAAACCCACTGGCCCAGAGAAACAACACTGGAAGCAAAACTATACGGACCTCTGTATGAACTACAAAAGACAGTGAAGTTTATACAAAAAACAACATTGCAGATATAGACAATATATACTGAAGCACATTAAAAACGCACCACCTGTATAATCCAGGAACAGAGTGTGAAATGTAAATATAAGTGTTTACAAGTTTACATATTTGGAATCTTTATTCATTTTCCTATGAATCCATGCTGGTCATTAATTTGTACATTTGATTGTTATGAAATTAATTGCATTCTGTGCAGGCAAGGGAGAAAAGCAAAAATACAAAAAAAATGCACGTGCGTTATCTTGCTGGAGAAGCTGCAAGTCTGGATAAATTGTGAACGCAGGAGCAACCAGTGCATCCAGAACCTCATCTCGATATGTCACAGCATTAACATTTCCACGGAAGACGTGAAGAGGCAAGCGATGGTGAAAACTGAATCATCCCCAAATGTGAATACTGCCACCTCCAAATCGGTTGGCACAGCAATCTGCAAAGCGCTGTCCACACCGTCGCCAAATCCGCATACGTCCATCAGCAAAGGATATGTTGAATCTGCTCTCGTCTGTGAATAGGACAGCATTCCACTGCAGTCTAGTCCATCTGACATGTTGCTCTGCCCATTGCAGGCGCTGCTGACGATGTCTGTGAGTCAAGTTTGGCCCAACATTAGGTCGTCTTGCAGTAAGGCCTGTATCTCTGAGTCGTCGCATGACTGTCATTCAAGAGACTTGCCCATGTCTATCCACTATTGCTCTTGCTGTTTGACTTGCCGGGAGAGTACGATTCCTTAGGTTACTCAGCACAATATGACGATCTTGCGCAGGGGTAGTAACTCGTGGTTGGCCACTCCGAAGTCTATCTCGGGCACTGCCAGTGGTTCCGTAACGTTCATTGAGACGTACAATAGTGCTGTGGTGGCAATTCATCCTTCTGGCAATGGCCCGCGAGCTCATTCCGATCTCCAACATACCAATGGCTCGTTGGCGGTCGTTTTCAGATAGTCGTGGCATTTCAAGCACATGTACTTGGTGTTTTGTCTCAACGGCCTTTTTATACCGAGTATACTGCCACAACGTGTACACATTTTCAGGGTCATAGCTGTTGGGAATCGTGTTGCACGTGTAACTTTCATTGTTTTCATGTAGTCTGTACACAAACCCGTGGGTTGAATCATGTACTTTCCATTCCAGCAGCCATTCGCTCTCTACCTCTTGGCAAACACGGGGAAAATCCATTCCCACACTTTTTTTCCAGCTTCTCTGCATCAGTATATATAATAGTGGTGCGTTTTTAATGTGCTTCAGTATATTTCAAGCGAACGAAAGAAGAAGAAGTCAGTCGTGGTACTTCAAGCACAAGTAGTCGGTGTTCTGGCACACTGGCTTTATTACTCCGGGTATACTGCCGCCACGCGAGCACGTTGTCTAGGACATAATTGTTGGCAATTGTGCTACATGTGCCACTTCAATTGTTTTCACGTGGTCAGCACGATTTGTAGTTGGCTTCAGCATTCAGTTGATTTGGTGAAGGAAGCGATCAACAATTTTAACAACCTTAGGGAAGTGGTGCACTCCCCTATGATGACGACGGAGCATGCCTTGGTCTTTGTTGACAACCATGACAACCAGAGAAGTGGACAGCTTAGCTTTAAGGTTTTTATTTGTTTCACGTTTTTTTAATTTTCTTTAAGCTTAGCGATTATGTGTAGTTTCTTCTTGATTGCTGTAATGTGTTTGTGCTGTGTCTGATTGAATCAGACATGATTGTATTCTATAATTTAATGCTGATTGATTGTTATTTGTTGAAGCTAGTGACACGGGTTTAGTGGTCACGGTAACCAAATGAAACGGACTGCTTCTTTCTCAGTGGGTTTTCACGGATACATCTTCGTCTGCTCCGTTCTTCTAGAAGATGGGCCATTATGATCAATCTCCCAACTTGTATAATACCCTGGGAACGGCTATGTCTGCCTTTAACTGATTCTCACTATTCTTGAGATGATCTTAGTTGTAATAATTCACTCATATTTGTATGAAACTCTGACGACTGTTTTCAACCGGTGTTCTTGTCCACTGCCCTAACCGCACTCCTGAATTAAACCACTTTCAAAAAGTGTACGTACGGAAAAGCATCATGCTTTTAAAACGTTCAGAACGCTGACATACAAGACGGATCTTCTGGGTTCCCCGTGTATTTCCTGGGTTCCCCGTGTATTTCCTGGGGATCTGTGAGGGGACTAGAAAAGAATATAAATACTGCTCGATCAGGTATGTCGTATGAGGCGAATAATGTGAGGTGTATATAGGGGTGACAACATCATCATGCGAAACAAATTGCGATCAAACCAATGCTGCAAAAGGCTTTGGTGTAAGCAGAATATGCTAAATTCGTCCAGGCTTGCTGCAAACTGGTAGGCTGCAGTGACAGTTCTATGCGATATAGAGAATTTACTTTTACTTAGTCGCTTCTCTTCTACCTTAAGGTGAAGAGGTTTGCCAGAGAGAGCTTTTGGCTTGGTTCCAGGCCAATCTTTAGTCATTCAGAGATTGTCTGATGCTGTCCTCCCAGCGAACTCTGGGTCTTCTGGGAGGTCTTGATCCCTGGGTGTTTTATAGTGAGATTAAAATGGAAATAATAATGATGATGATGATGAATCATGTCACTCTTGGAAACCGAAGAAAAGGATCACAGCGCTTACCAAAGTATGTTATAAAGTGCGACAAATGTGAGATTGTGTCTGGGTGCTGGACATCATATCATGTACAACATATTACCACTGAAAATAACACTGCTCGAGCCCATGACGCACTTTGCTGCAAACATCTTGAAGGGACACCAACTGAAGTTGTATCCCATGCTCCGAAAATGAGTGAAGAAAGGAACACATAAGTAAGAAGAAGTTAGATCACTGTGTTTTGTTAATTGAGGCCTTCGAGATGTGAATATATAGAAGAATAGGGCGCGTCTCACGGAAAGAGAAGAAAACAAATAAAGAGGACTTAGAGAACCTAGGAATGAAAAGAGAACTAATGAAGGATATCAAAATTAGACAGCTAAAATACTTCACCATGTACAAAAAGGATGACAACTTACTGAAAATTATAACAGAAGGAAGAGTTGAAGGCGAACGTACAAGAGGAAGACAGCGCTATATGTGGGAAGATAACATCAAGAGATGGACAGAAACTCCGCCTAGGCCGGTCCCAAGCCCGGCTGAAAAAGGAGGAAGGCGGCCTGCATGGAGGCCGTAAGGAGGCAGCCCCTCCACCATGCAAAGGCACAACAGGCGAATCACCTGTTTGATTTAAACTTTTGATTATAAGAACTACAAGAGAGAAAACCGGACTGATTCTAAAGGCGACGAACTGGAACGGACTACGGACTTCGACTTATGGAACTTGGAACACAAGAAATATAAATGGGAAAGAAGAGGAGCTTGTGGAAGAGATGAGGAAAGTAAAACTAGAAATCCTGACTATAACTGAAACGAAGAAAAAAGGACAAGGAGGCATGGATCTCGATGGCAACACGCTGCTCTACAGTGGTGTACCCGCATCCGAAAGAGCTAAAGGGGGCGTGGGTTGCATTGTGGCAAAAAACCAAAAAGATAGTATCAAGGGCTGGAACTTTGTCTCGGAGCGCATTATGGTTGTAAAACTAAAAGAAGGAGAAACCATAGTCAACCTAGTCATAGTGTATGGGCCAAATGAGGATGAGAGAGCAGAGGTCAAGGAGGAATTCTTTGAGCTGCTTCAAGGGACAGTGGACGACTGCCTAGATGAAATTATCATGCTCGGAGATTTCAATGCCAGAGTTGGAAATGACTATGCTAGATGGGGTGGAGTTATCGGAAGATATGGAGATACTCTCAATGACAATGGAAAGCGACTCCTTAGATTCTGCAGTGAGCAGAATCTGATCATTACCAACACAAAGTTCCCCCATAAGCGCATACATGGATAAACTAGATGTGAACCAACAAAGAATGAGAAGTCAGTGATCGACTATGCCATAGTTAGGAGGAGCTCATTCAAATATGTCCGGGATGCTAGAGTCTGGAGGGGGCCAGAGATTGAAAGTGATCTCTTCCTGCTTACAATCAAAAGAACAACTGAAAGAGTTGCTCTGCCTAGGAACGTCCCAACATCACGCAAGAAACTAAGTAAACGAACGGGAGAACTGAGCATTAAGACCTACAAGCTGAGAGAGCCAGAAATTAAGACCAGATATCAGGGGCTTATTGCTGCAGCGGTGAGCAACACAGAAGAACAACCTAATGACTTGGAAACCCTCTGGCTTAAATTCAAGGACATCATAAAGACAGCTGCTGCAGAAGCATGTGGCAAACTCCGACTTGGGAACAAGAGAAAGAGGACACCTTGGTGGACAGAGGAAGTCAAAGAGAAAATTAGAGAGAAGAAAATGGCATGGAAACAATACTTAGGAGCTAAAAACACAACAGGACAAATGGAGAAATATAGAGAATATGTGACACTCAGAACAGAAGCAAATGGTGAAGCATCAGAAATTATAACCACTAGCACAGAAGAGAAAACCAATGATGGTGAAGATGACATAAAGATGGAAGAACTGAAGGCAGCACTGGAGAAAATCAAGATGGGCAAAGCAGCAGGGCATGATGGTATAATACCAGAAATGGTTAAAAACGTGGGAGCATCAGGTGACCTATTTCTCTTAAGGGTCCTACAGGCAGCGTGGTGCAACAAGACCATACCAAAGGATTGGGAGATTGCCATCATAACACCAATTTTCAAAAAGGGTGACAATCGACAATGTGGAAACCATAGAGGCATATCCCTTCTCAATGTCTCTGTTAAAATCTACTCTAGAATCCTAGAACAGAGACTCCGACGCCTAGCTGAGCCACAATTGGATGAGGCCCAGTGCGGATTCCGAGCAAACCGAAGTACTCAAGACCTAATCTTCACACTCAGACAGCTGAGTGAAAAGGCCATTGAGTATAATAGTGAAATCCGTCTTTGTTTCATAGATCTGGAAAAGGCGTTTGACAGGGTCCCCTGGAGCAAACTTTGGGACTGTTTGGCAAGGAAGAACATTCCAGCATCTCTGATTCATGCTATACGGAGAGCTTCTACAAATCTTGCAGAAATTATGTGAGGACAGCAAACCATAAGTCAGAAAAGTTCAGGACCACCACTGGTGTAAGACAAGGTGATATCCTGTCACCTTATCTTTTCATACTCCTCATGGACGATGTCATCACGGCATGTAAGGAGAGAACAAGAAAGGATTCAGTGGGGTACTGGAAGATGAAACAGGTCTGCATTTAAGAGCTGGCATTTGCTGATGATGTTGCCCTGATTGCTAAATCAGAGGCACATCTCCAATCCAACCTGCAAGTCTGGAAGCTCTAAAACAAAGTCCATGTTGATATCATGAGAAGAAAGAAGACATCAGATTAAGCTGGGAGAACAGGTCCTGGAGCAGGTCGACCACTTTAAATACATCGGAGCTGTTATAGACCGAAAGGGAGGTATCAAAGAAGAGTTGGCAACTCAAAAAGCAGCAGCTGGGAGACTTTTTCAGGACATAAATCGAGGATTCCTCAGCAAAAGAGAAGTTGGTAAGAAAACGAAGATGGCTGTATACCGCTCCACCTATGTCCCAGTCTTGACATATGGATGCGAGTCATGGGCAATGACTACAAACTACAAAAGCCAGATCAAAACCTCAGAAATGAGGTATCCGAGGAAGGTGGTTGAAGTAACAAGAAGAGACATGGTCCGCAACCAGACGATACGTCAAGGCCTAAAATTCCACTCCCTGCAGACAGTCCCAACTAAGATGGTTTGGCCATGTCTGCAGAATGGGAGAAGATCGGCTACCACGACAAGCATGGGAAACACAGAGCCAGGGATCCAGACCCCCAGGATGACCCAGAGTCTGCTGGGAGGACAACATTAGACCATCTTTGAAGGACCGAGGACTAGAATGGAACCAGGCCAGGAGGAAGACAGCCGATCGGATAGGTTGGCGCTCTCTCTTCCAAACCTCTACACCTCACGGTAGAAGGGGAACGACTAAGTAAGTAAGTAAGAGATGGGCAGGAATTAGTCTATCGGAGTGCACTATCAAGCCAAGAAACAGAAGACGTAGAAGATCCGTTGCTGCCGGCTTTCAATGTGGAAGATATAGCTGATGATGTTGATGATACAGTTATGCAATGAACTACTGTTTCTAGTCTTATGCTACTGGGCGGAGATGAGACAGAAGTAGAAATCCAATTAAAAGCATACTTTTACACATACATTTCGTGCATTTCCACTGGAATGAGATAACCAAATTTAAAAAAAGTAGAGAATTAAGCTATCCCTTAAGTACCAAGCTTGGTGGCAGAGCAGAACCAGCGCTTGTAAAGCGCGAACGGTGCAGCCGCCCCCGGCGCTGACAAGAGAGAGGCGCCGAAATGCATTGAAAAATAATAAAAACATAATTCTAAGAGAACAAGAACAAAGAAATATAAAATGTCACAGTACATAATTGTCTACTTAAATGAACGTAGGCGCCATAACGAGACCTCGCACAACCTTGAAAAATCCAGCTCTGTGTCAGGTCCGGTCTTAGTAATTGTGGTGCCCAATTTTGACCATTCTAGTGGGGCCCCCAAGACTGAGATTGTAATTTTGTTCAAACACATTTTATGTCAAAATATAGCTAATAATATAGTTATCGTTTTAATGTTAATACAATGTACTAGTATATATTCCTCATATCTAATTTGAAATAAACTTGTTTTTTTTTTCAAAGCTGGAGGTGGGAGCACCGGTCCTGATTCATCAAGTATGTTAAATATTGCAGTCAAATTATGCTCCCTCTATCTCATAGAGCCCCGCGGAGTACAAGAGAGCGCAAGCCTATACTCTAGCCTTCAACTACGGCTTTACCCGTGTTATGAGCAGCTACCAGTTCACAGACAGAGCTGATCCGCCTCCACACGATGGTGATAGAATCAAAGATGTTACAATAAACGCAGACGGCTCATGTGGTAATGGATGGGTGTGTGAGCACAGGTAAACACGGGGTTTTTAAAGTTATGTGCAACAAAATTAGTTTAGTCCTAAAACAAGATTACAAGCGAACATATTAGGCAGTGTAACATAGGCGTAGAATAGTAGGATTGAAATTGTAAGAGCTCCAATTGGAACTCATAATTGCATTCAGTAATTGAACACATACATGCACACCCGCGCACACATACCTACATACAAAGAGAGGGAGGGGAGAGAGAGAGAGAGAGAGAGAGAGAGAGAGAGAGAGAGAGAGAGAGAGAGAGAGAGAGAGAGAGAGAGAGAGAGAGAGAGAGAGAGAGAGAGAGAGAGAGAGAGAGAGAGAGAGAGAGAGAGAAGCCATAAAGAAATTACATATATAAAATTAGCAGAGATGGGAAGAAGACTTTGTCGATGGATTGGACACACATTGAGCAAATCTGTTGATAGCATTACCAGGCAGTCCTTATTATGGAATCTCTAAGGTAAACGAGGTTCAGGCGGAGAAGCGAACGTACGAGGAAGAGAACTGGAGACAGAAATGATAATGACGGTGAAAGCATAGAAAGGCCTTGAGTGGGTGGCACAAGACAGGAGGACTTGGTGTGTCTTTGTTGAAGGCCTATGCGCCTTGGCGAGCTAAAGGTTCTTGAATGAATAAATGATGTCATTCCAGGGAGCCTACGACATAAAGAAAGAATCGAACTCCTGCTCCCTCAGGTATGTCGTCAGTGGCGACTGATATGAGGTTAGTACGGTGCTAGTAAACTTATTACGTAAAATAAATAGTTACAGAAACCACTTCTGCAACAGTACATGAATGCTTTGGTGAAGAATTCCTGGGTTTAGAAGGGAGAGCCCTGCAACAAAACGACATAGAGACAACTTATGAAACTGCTACAACAACTATAAAAGCCATATTCAAGTCCAAATGGGACAGAAAATAGCCAGGTCACATAAAATATGACGCATTTCACCAGCTATCTAGGTGAGACCAGGTCATCATTTTCTGCTTACGTACTGGTCACAATAGGTTGGTGTACCATCTATATCACAAGTACAGGATTGGTCCAACAGATCTCTGCTCATATGGTACCAGCCCCATGTCAGCCGAACATCTTCACCAGTACTGCCCAAATTACAACAGTGAACGGAGTGGCATATGGCAACAACCCACTTCTCTCAACGAAATAAATGTTTGGAGATGTCAGGAACCTTGAGCTGACTACTGCCTTTATTTGAGTCATTAATGTAGAAATCTGAGGGCAAACGAAGAAGACCAGATTCTACGGTGCCTGCTAGCTTTAGAAAGAGTGTAAATGAGAATGAATTATTATAATTATAAGATTTTGGGGTATAGATTTTGGAATGTTAAAATAATGTAGGTATATAAAGTCGTTCCTATGTTTGTAATCAGATGGAGGCCAATAGGAAACATGGTCAGGTTCAGAAATGATGTCGTGAATACTGGGCTTGAGAAGTGGAACGTACAAGGTGACGTCATTTCGTTTAGCAGAGGCAATGTTGGTTTCTTCGCCATGGGCAAGAAAGATTTCAGTATCGATGTAAATACAGGTAAACTTTCAAGGGTTTATCAATTTAGAAATTAAATGACGAATATCCTCCATTTCCGTATCTAAATAAGTGCTTACTTCTCAAAGGGGTAAAGGGATACTAGGTTGCGTCATGTCACAGTCTACCCGACTGTAAAAATGGGTACTTGACTTTGCTCGTGAGTTACGGAATGCAAAAGCAGCAAGGAAGGGTACTGGTTACCTCACCTCATAAAGCTGAGACTGGTGTAGATGGTGGTATCTGCCATGGGTCTACCTTTATCGTTTTTTAAATATTTGTAAATAGGGCATGTAGTCAGTTTTCGAAGAAGGAATATAAACTAGTGCCAATTAATTGTATTCTAATATTTTTTATCAGAAGTGAATCACAGATTTCACATGATGACCTGTGGCTTTGTAAATTTTAATTCAAACGACGGAGTTTTTAAAATTACTATTACAGTCTTGATTAATAGTGAATTGTCCATGTAAATACTGCGAATAGTTTTCTTCAAATACTCTTCGCTATGAATATCATAATCTGTCAACAATTGTCTCGTCGGCTCCTTAAGATCAATCTCCATTTTGTGGATCTATCTTTATGGTGACTCTTTGGTCTGGTTTGATTTGCTAATTTAAAAGAAAATCGTTTATGACTCAGCTAATCTGTCCCTAGCTGACAAGACTTATATGCTGGTAAACCGTAAAAGACCAAGATCTTAGAAGTGCAGTTTCGTCTGTTACAACACTGTCTGCAATGCGCTAATCGGTTCCCATGCAGCAGATAAATAGGGGAATAATATCACCAAAACGCGAAATCATATTAGCCTATATTCAATTATTCACGAGGTGACCTTGCTTCGAGCTACCGAGTAACAACCGGTGGGCGTTAAAAAACACCCAGCTGAGCTTAGCGGCCCGCGGAGAAAAACACAATAAAATTCAATTAGTTAACGAAATAGGAAAGTCGTAAGTTTTGAGAAACTTGCAATAATAAAATTCTGTGAAAGAAACGACAGAACACGTGATATCGCAAGAGTAGCTGGTTAGAGAAATCCAAATTGCGCACCATCAGAGACGAAGCTGTGAAAATAAAAGACATTTTTAAGCAGGAGCCACTGCGAGTTCTGCAGAGTCAATTAGAACAAGGCCTAAATAAATAAAAGAACTGGAAAGACTTTTGAGTGTGTGGATCAAAGACCAAACAATAACAGCGATCAGGGGCAAGCTTTCTCACCGTCAGAGAGAACGCATTAGCTATATAGGAAGACCTTAAAGAAAAGTCCCCAATTCCTGCAGACGTGTTTCCCTTTAATGTTACTGGTGGTCGCTTTAGTGGCTTTAAACACTTCATTTTTATTGGGTTTCTTTTTTAATTTTCGGTGTATTATTGTACAGGGTTTGAGTGATCTGTCCATAACTCCCCCTCCCTATCCCCGTTATTTTTCCTGCGCGAAATTCCACGACGTAATGATTTTTAGGACTACACATACCGCGTTATTGGAGAAACAACTGTAGTGTTAAATAAAATTTATTGGAATGGTAGCGTGAAACACTGATTTTTGGAACATATGGAAACGAGATATTATTGTGTCATTCAAAGTATCATGCAAGCCAAATCAACACATCTTGAACTTGAATGACAGTTGCTTCTTTCCGTGCCAATTAGAAGTAGAAAAGGACAGAGCAAAACAAAGTGAATTAAATTCTAAGCATTGTGTAATTATTCTTAACCTATGTCTGTTTTTATTATCCATATTGATACTATTACTAACCATTACTTATGTTTTACTGGTGTCCATTAATTCTCTATACTTCTTCTCTGTCTTACAGCTTAATATGCAACGAATGTTTTTAATTAGCTCATGTTAAACCAGTAATTTTGAGTCTCATCTGTTCAACTTCTTTTCATACCTGTTTTGTCCTTCTTATTTATGTCTGTGTTAAGATATATTTATGTATATTACATGTTGGCTTCGTTTAGATCTGTTACCAGTTTAAATTTACGCGCTAACATATTTATCTGAGGACAACATGATGTATTTTACACTAGAATGTATTTTCATTGAACGCGATTATGTGTAGACGTCACTAATAATAGGATGACGTAGTATGGCGCTGCACTATGCATGCAACGGTCCTTCTTGACCTTTCGTCATTTGTATCCGTCTAAGCAAGACGTGGATTATTACTGATCCCGACGTTATGAATTTTACAGTCTTCCTACGTGGCTATAAATTAGACGAAGGTCGCCACATTAATTCTACTGATGCAGTATTTAAGCATCCGATATTGATGAGTATGTTCCTTATGAAGAAGGACATTCAGGGAGTACTATTATAAATATTTTTATCGCCAGCTGTCAGTTTTCACTACACCAATGGTTCCGCTTGTCGGTATTGCGAGTAAATAGGCTGAACATGTGACGATGCATTATTGACTGTAGGAGACTGCTTTGAATATGTATTGAACTACTGCCACGCATTCATCTAATGTCCGTCATTAAATGTACTTGTATGTGGACTCATCCACGAAGAGTGTTATGAACTTTATTCAATTTGACACATTGTTGTGTTGGACACTCACGCCATTCAAATAACAAGTCAGCACGATTACTCTACAACTCTTCTGAAATCCCACCTTAACAGTCTGCAGATAACTTCTTAACATGTTTTCTGGTTTCTATTTCTTTGACCCTTCGGACTCTGAACGAAAGATGAAAGTCTTAATTTTAACATGCATGTGGCGTTATCAATGGTATGTTCATTAAATTAGCGAAGTAAGTGTCTAGTAGATGTAACGCCAAAGTAAATCATCAAATCAATGCTCCAGTGACAAATACAATACAGACTTTATTGTCGATGCATTACTCCAATATAATAGATGTTCATCAAGTTAACACACTTGAATAGTGTCCACACATAGGACCTATGCAGTCAATATATAATTCAAGAAGCGAACTGTTCTGTCCGTCTTTCGTCCGCACGGAAGTCGTTTAACACAACATTATTGTAATCATGAATGAATCAAGTAGAGCTCAAAATATACTTCCTTTCAATAAATATTTCATCTAGCAATCACACACATTGCTAATTCCTCATGAAGTAGAATCATACAGCAGACATAGAATATAATCCAAAAACTACACATCCCACTTAGCCATTCCGGCTGAATACACTGCTCTGTAAGTTATCCCCCTTTTGCACGCACTCACTGCCAGACATCACCCGACAGTTTCCCCCAATTCACGACCTACATTCTTCCCACGGACTTACCTTAGATCACACTCACAAACATACCCACACACACACCATCAACTCAGTTCACAACATCTATTCCCGTGACACTCTAGTTGAACACCGCAGCGTTTCAAAATAATGAACACATTGAGGTGCACAAAAAGACGTGTAACAATGCATTAACTGCTTCAGTTGTCAACTTGATTAGAGAAACTTTCCCCAGGAAAAAGAGGCACAGAAAGATAAAAAAACACACATGGAGAAGAGAACTGAAGACAAAACTGAAAACGGTGAGGAAGACGTGGAAAGAACTTGACAGTGGTACATGACAGGATGACTTGGCATGTGTTTGTTGAAGTACCATGCTCATTGGGGAGTGTCACAGATGGAAATAGTGCAGCAGTGATCATCCACTTTTGCCCCTCCCCATCTAGTTTATTTTTTGCTACAGGAACGCCGGATTCACTAGTGCAATTAACACGTGAGCCGTTTGGAAATTATGCACGGTGGAACAGAGAGAGCGCGGAGCATGGCGTAATAGATTCTTTGATCAGGGGCGATGTTCAGTCTGAGACGGACCTTGGATTGTAAAACTTTCAGGGGAATTAATTGCGTAACTGATGTTCGGCAAGGCGGAGATGATGTAAGTCAAGCCAGAGAGGTCGGCGGCAGAGGTGGTAAAATTACCTTTGATTCAAGAATCGAACGGCAAATGGACTCGGGTCTAGCAGTAGGTGTGACTTTCGCATTAAAGAGCGATAGAACGGAATTTACTGATATATACCATGTCTCTCCGATAGCCATGATCAGTTGTTCAGAAATCTATCTGAAATTCACTAGCACGATATCTTAGATTTCTCGTACAGAGTGAAAATTATTAGATTTTCGTGGAATGTTTCATTTTTCTGATTGCGTTAATTTATATACTAGCTTTTAAGTGATTTAGTGTGTTTAAAGTTTTCATTACATTTCACTGGGATTTTATGTGCTAATTAAATAACTTATAGCTAAATCCTTTTCAGCCGAAAAGTGAATTTAATTACTCGCTATTTCCCAGTAAGCGTTGTTTTAAATTGACTAGTACATACATTAAATAACTGTCTACTGACGGTATATATTATTTACTTCTATCCATTTTATGTAATTTTTCAAATGACTAGTGTTCATATCACGCGTTAAAAAAGATAGGATAAGCTAGCCACGTGTGTTTTAAATCTAATTTGTAACGGATGTGGTAAAGTGGGATGTTATAAATATTTATAGGGGACTTAGTGTACTGACTGAGATCAGCTGTGAAGGTATCTGTATCTAATAAGGGTAGTGTATTACAGATGACCTTACTTGCTACCACATATTTATACCTCAGTCAGAATTATTCTGGAATATTGTGATGACTACGTTGAATGTCTAGGGTATGTATATGATGAAGTGTAAGTCACAACAACAACAGACAGATAAACAATTTAATTTATACCACCACACTTGACAACACTGTGACACTCACATACATATAACACTCTATGAGACTATCTTAAATGAGTCACTGATAAATTTTCAAATATATATGTATTAATTTCTTTCACTAATAGAGATCCTGATTCAAATACACAGTGAACCAGGAATCATAATAAAATGTAATCACAATTTATATGTACATAATTTATAAATATGAATCTTGTAGTGACATATTTTCTTAGTATTGTACTATGTGTGTCAGTTGTGTAGTGGTACTATGAGGTAATACTGGTTTTGTTTTTTCAAGCTATTTTGTTATTTGTCATCATGACTTCAAGTGTTTGTTTATGTTGGAACTAGTATTGGCGATGTTCTCAGTTCCTTTCATTAAAACAATTAATTTCCCCTCTTATTTTTATACAATGTCAGTTTAAGATGGGGTTACATAATGTTGAGCTCCGCTGGCCACATAGGCTTATCTTTCGTGATGTCGGCAGGAAAAGACTCCTCTGCTCGATTGCTCCCCTGTGTTCTGGAGACACCTCACTGTTTGCTATATGGACCAAGGAGTATGCTGTCCGCCTCTGGATTCAGCAAAGCTCTGACCAGGTGCTGCTCAATAACTTTAGGACCACAGTCCCACAATTCATGGAATAATACACAGTTACGTTGACTGGCAATGAATATAGCACAATTTCGATCTGCCGATGTCCCAGTCTTTTATTTAGAAAAATATGCACTGGCGCTCAACGCACTGGTTCTTTAGTAAGTTTATTTGAAAATGTGGTGCTGACCTGACGCCTCTGATTGACTATATTGGCAGGTCTAACCAATCGAGCCATGTTTACACAGCTTTTCAAAAAAGTACTCCTACTCACGTTTCCCCTAACAACAAAGAAGTAGTATTTATAGTCCGACTAATCGTGTTTAGTCTTACATTTACTTTCCGCCAATCAAATAGGAGGTAACATGTCAGCCTATTTCCCGTACAATGGTGGTGTGAAAATCTGCCACTGAGCGATTCTGATTTTGGTGTTGTCTGACATCCCTCACTATTTCTTTTGGCTATAATTTGTTAATTCCTAGACTATTTGCGTAACGTTTAACATATTCTTTGTCAGCAAGTCCTAAGGAACCCAAATATATAAATTTAATGGGGCTAAGGGGCTGCGTTCAAAATATGTATTTTCCAGGATAGTCGTGTAGTTTTTTTTATTTTTTTATGTTTAGAACCGCCACCTGTCCTGCTGTACTGTCAGACTAATGTCAGGATTTTAGACATAAAACAGTAGAATGTCATGTTTCCTAATAAGCGTTTTGTAAGTTTTTAAAACCTAACTCTCTGTATGGGTAGTGTTTTTTATCACTGTCGATTTGAAAAAAAAACTAGTGCTTGTGGCCTTACACGCGTGTTAGGGGTGGCATTAATTGTGTATCGCGAGACTGTGGTAGTATTGCCTGCGTTCCGGCTTTCAGCCCCTCCCTTTCTTTCTATCCTTAGTCCATCTGTCTTTCGTTTATGATAACTTAGTGTATAAAATGACATGAATGGAATATTAAATTTAGGTCAGCTTGCGTATCTCAAGGTTTTTCTTAGAAAGGCAGTACACGTTTTATCGTAGAAAGCGGGTATTGAAGCAGTAGGCTTTTACTATCAACGTGAAACGTTACAATTTGCAGACGAAGGAGAAAACAAGGGGGATTTCGAGTACAGTCATTGTGACAGCACTGTTCTTTACCATTCTTCTTTCCTTTTATTAAATTTATTTGTTAGGCTTTACATTTACTTTTTAATTTATATATGTGGATTAGAATTTCACACGACAAATTCTCCCCACTTAAAACAGACGTTATATGTCAGTCTATAATTCTATATACACATAGAGAAATTTCTTATTATTCCTGGGGTTTAGGGTGATTCTCATCACACGGATGGCGGCTTAAAAAATCCGCTCCCAGATTTGTTTTTCCACTTATATACTCTATGCTAAACTCAAATGGCTGCATCAATAAGGACCAACGGAGTAATCTAGAATTTTCATGTCTAGCCTGTGCTAGAAACGACAAAGGTTTGTGATCCGTTTGCAACTTAAATGCCTTCCCATACAGATAAATATTGAATTTCTTTATCGCCCATATTACTGCAAGACATTCCTTTTCGCTAGTTGAGTAATTGGTTTCAGCTTTATTCAACTTTCTGCTAGCATATGCCACTGGGCTTAATTCCCCATCCAATGCATCTGATCTCTGTAGCAGAGTTGCACCTAACCCAATATTACTGGCATCAGTCCTTACTATGAATTCTTGACTTAAGTCAGGTAATTTCAAAATAGGTTTGCTTGTGAGCTTTTCCTTCAATTCCTGGTAAGCCATTTCACATTGTGGGGTCCATGTAATTCGATCTGGATTTCCCTTACGTGTCAAATCAGTTAACGGTGCACATATGGAATTAAAGTTTTTGATATACTTTTGGTAGAAACCACATAATGAGACAAAGGATCTCACGTCTTTCTTGGTTTGTGGTCTCGGGGCTTTCTTTAGTTTCTCTACATTCTTTGGGTCAGGGGTCATGTTTCCCTGATAAACTGTGTGTCCCAAGAATTCCAATTCTTTACATCCAACGCAACATTTGGTTGGTCGGGCTGTTAAATTCGCTTCCCTAAGTCGATTAAACAGCCTGTTCAGAGAGTCAATGTGTTCCTCAAATGTTTCTGTTGCTATAAGGATATCATCCATGAAATTTGTGATACATGGATTATTCAGAGGGTCCAATAATTTTCTCATCATTCTAGAGAAGACACTAGGCGCATTCTTCAATCCAAATGGCAATCTATTAAACTCATAGTGTCCTTCTGAGGTACTAAAAGCTAGGTATGGTCTAACCTCAGGCTTTACTGGAATCTGATAGTATTCTTTACTCAGATCCACTTTTGAGAAATATTTAGCTTTATTTAGTCTGGCAAACAACTGATTTGTATCCGGCAATGGATCCACCTGTCCTTCTGTAATAGCATTCAGTCTCCTGTAATCTATACAGAGTCTATGTTCTCCAGAGGGCTTCCTTAGGAGTACAACACCGGAACTATACGAAGATTCACTGTGTGAAATAATTCCTTCCTTCAACAAATAGTCTATCTCTTCCTTCAAAGATTTCTCCTTAGCAAAAGGAATCGAATAGGGTTTCATACAGACAGGTGTGGGGTCTATCAGCTTCATATCATATTCCAATAAGTTTGTATGCCCTGGTCGGTCTGTTAACACCTCTGTATGAGTATCTAGAACCTGTTGCACTCTCTCTTTCTGAGTTTTCGTTAAATGTGTACTGATTTTCACCTGTGCCGCTGTCTCACAGGGGTGTAATGGATATTCAAATGATGAAAGTGGTTCCTTTTTCATCTCCATGGCAATGGACAAGGTCAACAAGTGTGTCTCTTCCTGATGTTCTCTTTCCAAATATTTCTTCAGGAGATTCACATGATAGATTTTTTCTTTCCCCTTCTTATCTATCTTATAATTTGTTCTAGACACCTTCTCTAGAACTGTATATGGACCTTGCCATCCAATTTGTAACTTATTCTGACTACCGGGCAGAAGAAGCAATACCTTCTCTCCCACAGCCAAATCTCTGTCTTTAGCTTTCCTGTTATAATAGGCAGCATGTTTCTTCCTTGCTTGTTTCAAATTTTCATTGGCAAGTTTCCAGCCAGTTTTTAAACGAGTGGTCAGCTCATTCACATATTGGTATGAGGATGTAATATTTTCCTCTGCCTTTTCATCAGTCCACGTTCTTAACAGCGCTTCCAGTGGACCTTTTATTGGCCTTCCAAATAATAATGTTGCCGGGGCCATTCCGGTTGAACTATGGGGTACCTCCCGATAAGCAAAGAGGGCGGCGTGAAGGTACTGATCCCATGTATCTGGGTTTTCGTGTGCCAACTTTCTCAGGATCGACATCAACGTGCCATTAAATCTTTCCACTTGGCCGTTCCCTTGGGGGTGGTACACACTACAATGGAAGTGTTTGGCCTGGAAGATCCTGAAAACTTCTTCTGTTAGTTTCCCCTTGAACTGAGAGCCATTATCAGTCAAGATTTGATTAGGAAAGCCTAACCTTGTGAAAATTGTGAGCAATGCCTCTGCCACATGTTTAGAATCAATCGATGACAGGGCTACCGCCTCTCCCCACATAGAACAAGTGTCCACCAGAGTCAGAATGTAGCTGTTCCTTCTCTTGGTTCGGGTGAGAGGTCCCACAAGATCCACGGCAACTCTCTCAAAGGGTGTCCCTACTATGGGCATTTCTCCCAGAGTTGCTGGTGCAGTCCAATGTTTAGGTGCTACTCGTTGGCACTCTGGACAGGATTTTACATATCGTTTGATATCTTCAGTTATCCCTGGCCAGAAATAGTGACAAGCTATACGCTGTCCTGTTGCGCTGATCTCCATATGACCACTGAAGGGAATCGCATGCCCTAGTTCCAACACTTTAGTCCTATATGAAGTGGGAAGGACCAGCTGTCCGTGACCATTGGATTCAGATCCAGACTTCCTATAAATCAGTTTGTTCTTCATATAAAATTCTCCCTTGCCTGGAGGTGTATGAGATTTGGGCAACTTCTTGAAACACGGCTTGAGTGTTTTGTCCTCCGCCTGTGCCTTCCTCATCTCATCTGGATGAGTATTTATTGGATTATCCTCCTCCTTTTTAGACTGTGATCTGGTCTGCACTGTTGCCAATATCACAGGTCTCTTGGGATTCCCCAAGAAGACATATCTACACCCCAATATCAGAGGGTAGATTGGCTCATTTATCACTGCTGCTTTTATGATTCCTTCCACATATCGCGTTTTCACCTTTATCCGGGCGACGGGAAGTGTCATGGTAGCTACATCTTTGGTTGCAGTTTGAATCTCCACTGTTTCTGTGGTGTATTGATCGGCCTGCACCAGGTGAGAACTCACAACTGAATCGTAATCTAAACCGGTATCATATAAACACCTTATAGTGACACCATTACAGATGACATCTTCACACACTGGGGGGTGGTATGGTTCCTGTAGTTCTGCAGGTTTGACCTTTTTTTCCTTTTTCCCAGATGTCATAGCAGCACAATGAGGAGGTTTCCTTCTACAATGGTCAGTGTCATGATTGTTCATCTTACAATTTTTACACCACCTTTTTCCTTGGTTGAAAGATTTTCTTTCATCATATCTCCTTTCATCGAATTGTGGGGTTTTATTTTTATTGTCATACCGTGGCTTATCAAACTGGTGCTTACCTTTGTTTTGATCTCTAGGATCAAATTTATTAAAGTTCTGTGGTGCCCTAAAATTTTCTATCTGTTTCTTTTTATTACCTGATACCTCTGCCTGAGCCGCTTGATACCTTTCTGCAACATTTAGCAACTCACCCAGCCTCTCTGCACCTTGTTCCATGAGAAACTTTCTCAGGTCTGGAGCCATGGACTCTCTTAATTGTTCTATAAGGACCATTTCCTTAAGATCTTGGGTTTTCCCCAGAGAAGTCCATTTCTCCAAGTATGTCTCTAACCGTGCAGAGAACTGGTGATAGGTTTCACCTGACAGTAGTTTAGCATTCCTAAATTTTTTCCTATAAAATTCTGCGTTCTTTTCATATCTTAACAAAAGAGCCTGCTTTAGCATGTCATAATTTTCCTGATCACCTCTGCTCATTTTGGCAAAAACTTCATAAGCTGCCCCACGAAGACCTTGAGATAACTTTAAGCTCCACCTTTCTCTCTCTAACCCATATGTGGTAGCTAATAGTTCATATCTATTTAGATAGCTCTCAATATCATCGTCTTTCTCAACAAAATGATCTAAATGAAAATTCATAGCTGAGGTTGAGGCTCCCTGGCTAGCAGTGGCATCAGAGGTAAAGGGACTGGCACCATTTTCAGGAGCATGGCCTTGAAACTCAAACTCCCTTAGTCGTAACTCATGTTCCCTTTGTAATCTCTTCTCCTCCTTTTCTGCTTCCCTTTCTGCAGCTAATCGCTTGTCTTCCCTTTCTGCAGCCAATCTTTTGTCTTCTCTTTCTGCCTCCAATGCTTTAGCCTCTTTGTCAGCCTCAATCTGCAACCTCTTAGCCTCAGCCTCAATCTGCAACCTCTTAGCCTCAGCCTCAGTCTGCAACCTCTTAATTTCTTTTTCAGCCTCTAACTTTCTTTCGGCCTCTTTTTCTAATCTTCTTTCTTCCCGTTCAATATATTTGTCACATTCAGCAGTGACATAAGAAATCATAATTTGCCCGTCCATTCCTAACTCTTTCGCAGTCTGTAGAGCAGCAGATCGAAATTTTGCCAAGTCGGCCATTGTCTAACATGCAATTGTAAACAATTCAATCTTTCAATAATTATCTAAGGACACTACAGGCACTGAGAGCTCAACCTTATTTATTTCCACCCAAGGATACCTTTTAATTCTTATTATTCCCAATATCTATAACAGGAGAAAGTTCAATATCCCTGGAGCGAGACCCCAATATATGTGGTAAAGTGGGATGTTATAAATATTTATAGGGGACTTAGTGTACTGACTGAGATCAGCTGTGAAGGTATCTGTATCTAATAAGGGTAGTGTATTACAGATGACCTTACTTGCTACCACATATTTATACCTCAGTCAGAATTATTCTGGAATATTTTGATGACTACGTTGAATGTCTAGGGTATGTATATGATGAAGTGTAAGTCACAACAACAACAGACAGATAAACAATTTAATTTATTCCACCACACTTGACAACACTGTGACACTCACATACATATAACACTCTATGAGACTATCTTAAATGAGTCACTGGTAAATTTTCAAATATATATGTATTAATTTCTTTCACTAATAGAGATCCTGATTCAAATACACAGTGAACCAGGAATCATAATAAAATGTAATCACAATTTATATGTACATAATTTATAAATATGAATCTTGTAGTGACATATTTTCTTAGTATTGTACTATGTGTGTCAGTTGTGTAGTGGTACTATGAGGTAATACTGGTCTTGTTTTTTCAAGCTATGTTGTTATTTGTCATCATGACTTCAAGTGTTTGTTTATGTTGGAACTAGTATTGGCGATGTTCTCAGTTCCTTTCATTAAAACAATTAATTTCCCCTCTTATTTTTATACAATGTCAGTTTAAGATGGGGTTACATAATGTTGAGCTCCGCTGGCCACATAGGCTTATCTTTCGTGATGTCGGCAGGAAAAGACTCCTCTGCTCGATTGCCCCCTGTGTTCTGGAGACACCTCACTGTTTGCTATATGGACCAAGGAGTATGCTGTCCGCCTCTGGATTCAGCAAAGCTCTGACCAGGTGCTGCTCAATAACTTTAGGACCACAGTCCCACAATTCATGGAATAATACACAGTTACGTTGACTGGCAATGAATATAGCACAATTTCGATCTGCCGATGTCCCAGGCTTTTATTTAGAAAAATATGCACTGGCGCTCAACGCACTGGTTCTTTAGTAAGTTTATTTGAAAATGTGGTGCTGACCTGACGCCTCTGATTGACTATATTGGCAGGTCTAACCAATCGAGCCATGTTTACACAGCTTTTCAAAAAAGTACTCCTACTCACGTTTCCCCTAACAACAAAGAAGTAGTATTTATAGTCCGACTAATCGTGTTTAGTCTTACATTTACTTTCCGCCAATCAAATAGGAGGTAACATGTCAGCCTATTTCCCGTACAATGGTGGTGTGAAAATCTGCCACTGAGCGATTTTGATTTTGGTGTTGTCTGACATCCCTCACTATTTCTTTTGGCTATAATTTGTTAATTCCTAGACTATTTGCGTAACGTTTAACATATTCTTTGTCAGCAAGTCCTAAGGAACCCAAATATATAAATTTAATGGGGCTAAGGGGCTGCGTTCAAAATATGTATTTTCCAGGATAGTCGTGTAGTTTTTTTATTTTTTTATGTTTAGAACCGCCACCTGTCCTGCTGTACTGTCAAACTAATGTCAGGATTTTAGACATAAAACAGTAGAATGTCATGTTTCCTAATAAGCGTTTTGTAAGTTTTTAAAACCTAACTCTCTGTATGGGTAGTGTTTTTATCACTGTCGATTTGAAAAAAAACTAGTGCTTGTGGCCTTACACGCGTGTTAGGGGTGGCATTAATTGTGTATCGCGAGACTGTGGTAGTATTGCCTGCGTTCCGGCTTTCAGCCCCTCCCTTTCTTTCTATCCTTAGTCCATCTGTCTTTCGTTTATGATAACTTAGTGTATAAAATGACATGAATGGAATATTAAATATAGGTCAGCTTGCGTATCTCAAGGTTTTTCTTAGAAAGGCAGTACACGTTTTATCGTAGAAAGCGGGTATTGAAGCAGTAGGCTTTTACTATCAACGTGAAACGTTACAATTTGCAGACGAAGGAGAAAACAAGGGGGATTTCGAGTACAGTCATTGTGACAGCACTGTTCTTTACCATTCTTCTTTCCTTTTATTAAATTTATTTGTTAGGCTTTACATTTACTTTTTAATTTATATATGTGGATTAGAATTTCACACGACAACGGAGTGGTGAAGAGGTCCTATTTTAACACGTGTTAGATATGATATTGATAATTTGGTTAAATGTTTATATTTTCTTTCCTAAAATCTAGGCTGATCAAACCTGAGTGCTAGCGGCTTTTTTATGGCCATATGAACTTATTATCATACGAACTTATACTATTATAAGCATCCAGGGATATTTAATATTGATGAGCTTCTTGCTGTGACCTGTGTGGTCCAATTTTTCTCATTTTCGTGAGAGAAACCAGAATAGAACCATTAAATTATAATATTAACTGGACCAGAACTATTACCAGATTTACTTATATCAATCTCATCAGCCAGCTGTGGCGAAATATGTTGTCAGCAACATTTGTGTAACTTAACCTAGCGTCTTAGCCACCTGAGGCTAAACAACATAGGAACTATATATGTTCTATTCATCCTACGTTGGAGATCACCACGCATGAACCTTACTCCAACCAACTGAAGGCATAGATAACTTATTGTATCCAGGACAAATTAAATCACCAACTCTAGCGACTCCCGTGAAATTTGCAGTCAGCAACTACGGCGAATCTGGGGCTGGATTTGGCAAAACTTAAATTTGACATTAAATAGTCTTATTACTTATTAGTGTATTGCCTTGGAATGCCTGCGACAACTACTGGGGTAAGCAAAAGTCTGAAAGTGGCCACTGAATGGGTGTGAATTGAATGAACGGAGAAAGAAACTTATGTCTTTTGTTAACATCATATACTTATGTGGTTTCTTCTTTTTTTTTTTTTTTATCTCACTTATCTGAGTAGTCACGGGATAGATTACATTAGGAACCTATACTTTTCCCATACGGACTATTTCATAACTTATTGTTAACTTTTGATCTTTTGGGTTAATTAACCTCTGTTGGGATCGTCTTTTCTTTTCCTTTACCAGAGGGGGAGAACCTATTTGATTAATTTCTTCTTTTGCAATTTTGTCTGTAAACCATGATCTAGTGATGTATATGCTTATTGCTGGGATCTTCTATTGATAATAAACGTTATTAAACCTTTAGTTATCGTGTCGGTCAACCCCTATCCATTACATGTTATTCATAGTTTGTTTTCACGTTCGTGCGTATTTGTCACATAATTTTGTGCATGTGAGTGCAGTGTAACTTTTATTTTCGTACAAGGAGAGAAAGTGCGTCTGATTTAAATATCGTCGTCCAGATAGGCTGGATTAGATAAATTATTCTATACAGAGACTGTCCTTTCTCTTACACGATCACTTCGTGATAAAACTATTTCTTACCTCTTACTTTCACATTGTCATCACTATCACCTCTGCTCAGACAGGGCTATAAACATCTATTACCTATCTGATAAAATTTACGACAGGGAGCTAAAGGGTATTGATTGATTGATTTATCTTCATTTGTATTGTAAAGTACTTTTAAAAATATATCTTATTTCTTTAATATCTCCCATTAGGTAAACGAACGAACGAACGAACGAACTTTATTTTCAAAGAGTTAAGAATTGGGCACGCAGGCCCGTCTGACATTCTGACCTTCCTCTCTCTCTCATCATGTATACTAATATCCTTTCATCCTCACATTTACTTTAAGCATTATTAAGACATTTATCATTATAAAAGTAATATTACATTTGCAATAATCATCATAATTAAAGTGTTTTTAAAATAAAATAAAATAATAATAATAATAAAAAAATAATAGTAATAATGAATTTGAAAAATAAATAAATAATAAATAAATTAAAAAAAATAAATAAATAAATAAATAAATAATAAAAAAAGGAATCGAATTCTTCGTACTGTAAATTAGTGATTTGAGACATATTTAGAGGTATGTTATAAGAACTTGTAAAATGTTCATACGGTGTTCAACTGAATGACTCAGGGACTTTTTTTTTTTTTTTTTTTTTTAGGTTCATCAAGATGAGGTGGGTAGACAGTTACTTTCCATTTTCCTTTCCATTTCCTTTGCGTCCCAAACTCAAGACCAGAATCAGACTAGGTAGATAGTTAGATAGACATATAAGAAAGCAATTAATTTGCCAAGGGTTGAAAATCGGACACAGTCCCCTCTTGCATTCTTCCATCCTCTTGCTCATCTTTTATTACTGTTACTCAACATTCTCCAGCGTACTGAAAGTATTAATTTAAGGACAGTGCAACATTACAAGGAAGTATAACAGCATACATTAACAGTACCTGATCATAAAATTAGGAATATAAGTTATTAAGAATATAATATTAAGAATAAGTATATTGTAATGAAAACTAGATCATCAGAGCCTCCATACAGTATATTAGATAAAAGTACAACACAATCAGTTAGGGTGGCATATAATCAGCACTCATAAAGTATTTGAATAGTATACGATTGTATGAGTAAGGACTGTGCGTGTTTTTCAGGTCATTGGGAAGATTGTTCCAAAGATGAGCAGCTGAGTAAGCCAAACTAGTTTTAAGTAGGTCAAGCCTGGGCTTGGGTACCTGTAATTTATTTAAGCGCTGACTACGTCTGTCATTGTATTTTAAAAGCGGCCAAAGATACTTTGGAGCATTCTGTGACAGGATTTTGTGAATAAATTTCCCTTTGTTAAAGAGGAAGCGCTTCCTGAGGGGTAATATTTGAAGATAATTATATAAATCTATACAATGTGATTGGTGTTTATCAGCAACAAGGCGCATTGCGCGTTTTTGAAGCGAGTGGAGCCTTCTTGTGTTGGAGACAGAACAACCATCCCAGATTGTGGAACAATAGTCTAGATGCGTTTGTATATGAGATATGTAGAACATTTTCCTTGCCTCTTCATCCAGGAAATGTTTAATTTTGGCTAATTGGTAAACTTTTTGTGCTGTTTGTTTTGTGAGTGCATGTACATGTGAGTTCCAACTTAGGTGTTGGTCAACAGTGATACCTAGAGTTCTGTGTTCATTTACGTTTTCAATTAGTGATGTTCCAATGAAGAGCTGAAGTGTTGTTTTCTGCAAGTTTTGTAGTTTTTGTCTGGTTGATATTGACATACATTTTGTAGAGAATTTGAGTACACTAGCAGATGGCACAGTGTCTATTTGCCGATGACACATGCGATAAGATTTTCCCAAGACCGTATTTATTTATAATTTTACTATAAATGTTTAAGTCATAATAAATAGTGAATTGAGCTATTCCCAGACTTCTGAACTTGTATGATTCTAAGTGTGACGACGCTTACATACTGGCACAAGAGGATTGACAACTCACCAAGGCAAATGTAACACATCAGAAACCTAGAGATGTATCAAGAACAGATACAGGAACGAATGGACGAGAAATCATTCAAGCAAGCAGAAAAACGATGTCCGTCACTAAATGCATCTAAGGCACTATTAAACTAACTGGTCAACATGGGTTGTAGGAGTATCCGACATATAGAACCAAAAAAGCGCATGTGGCCATCATCTATACCGGGGTCCCATTCATTGAATCCATGATTTTTAATAGACCCCAGGCAAACAATAAATAAATAAGATAAGGAAGTGATTACAGAGGCACAATAAGTTAACCTTACCTTTTTTTATTGAACTGGTTAAATTCGATAATGTAAAGGATATAACTGATGACATAAGGGCAGTGATATTCGGTTTGAAATTGTTGAGTTTTCGAAGTCATCACGCTCTTCCAGATTCAGTCTGTTTTTTTCGTTTGATAAAACTGCATTTGCATGGCTGAAACCGACTTCAAAAGTGTCCGAACTTAGGAATGTAAGTAAAAACGGCATAACTGATACAGAAAGCTTGGGGTAGTTTTTAGCAATATTTCCAGATGCAAAACTGAGTCGCAGCAGGCATTTTTATTTCTTATGTGATTGTAAACTTTCGACCTAAAAGTTTAATCGGCCCTCTGCGTTTTATAGACCCTTTAGATGAGAATATCGAACCCGGAAGTCATTATGGGCTACTCTGGGGACCTCTGATCTATACTAATCCTTGACACGCACTATGGGAGGGGTCAGCCACCGGTTGATTGCGTTTACCGGTATCTCTAGGTGACCAGCGGTGGAAAAGAAAGACTTTATAAGCTTAAGAACTTTCGGAGTAGCCATTTCCTAAAACCAGATCTTCCAGGTAGTGATAATTGATCGACCTCCATTCTCATGAGATGGGCAAACTACTTAATTTTCTCTTTATACTTCATACAGCATGTATTTTGTACACTGTTTCTGATGTCATCATTTCTCCTTCTGTCTCTCCTGGTAATAGTTAATGACTTCTCTAATAAATCTCTACATTGGCCTATATTTATAGGACTTCCTGCAGGGGAATATTGCGACCTTATAAGCGATTGTGCCAAAAAGTTTCAAGTGGACAGCACCGGCAGAGCCCACATTAGTCCCCAAAATGGAGCAGAACCATTTGTGGCATTCACCACAAGTAAGTGAGCTGTGTTAATAAGTACGCATATCTATTGCGAATGTATTATTTAAAAATATATATTATGCGATTTATTTTATTATTCAATTACTTGTAGAGTAAAAGCTCAGTCTAGTGGATATTATTTCAGATTTTTAATGAAAACACTAATCCAGAAAATGGGAGCCGCGGTAGCATAGTGGTTAGTGCACTGGCTTCCTAGCGCAGTGGTCTATGGTTCGATCCCCAGATGAGGTGGGAATTTTTTAGGCCACAAACGGCTCCTGGGTCGACCCAGCCCCAAATGGGTACCAGAGCAACTCTGGGAAGGCTAAGGCGGCCGGCGTGATGCCGACCACATCACCCCTAGTGTGCCGACAGTCAAGATAATATGGGCCTAACACCATATTCCCAATATGCCTCAATGGGCGTGTAACGGGTTCCTTTACTTTTTTTTTTTTTAACTTCAATAATCGCACAATCGTATTTAAGAAAACACCACCTGGTTAAAGAATACTAGTCGAAATGAGCTTGTGACACTAACTGGAAAAAAAAAATGTACTCAATATACCCGGAGTGTCCCCTGAAGAGACCAAGAAATAGCAGGACTACTGCACCCTCAGATATGTTGTACAAAGTGACTAATATGAAGTTGTACATGGGGCTGGGAACTCATCGTGTAAAACAGGTTGCCACATAAACAACAACTGCACGAACATGTGACTGCTTGGTGCAGGCTACCTGCGGGGACCATCTTCCATGGTGTCTCCATGCTCTGCCAGGAGCGCAAAGAAAAATCGATAATGATATACATAATATTGGAGTAACGTAATTTAAAAAAAAAAAACTTTTCCAAATAATAAACATTATAGCTAAATATTCAGTAAACATAAGTATGCATTGTGTTTTAAGGAATACTTCAGTGTCACGTAGGTTTTGATCATTAAATTGCCTATAGCGTCTTCCTATTCTTTCACCCGAATTCTTTAATTTTGTTATCTCTCTTTATTTCCTTTTTCCTGTATATTTTGCATCCATTCGTTTGCGATATATATATTTTTCATACTATTCCTTAACGTTACCTGTTTATTTCCTCAAAACGGAGAATCGCAATAGTGATTCTATTACATAGATGTCAGTAGACGAAAGGTGTGATTATGTTTCATACCCAGACTAAAGAGCAGACTTTTGGTCTACCATTTTTCACCTGACACTAGCGTAAGGTGTCAAACCCGGCATCCTCACAGTGCAGGAACGAGACAGCTGTCTACAGTTTGCAGAAACGCATGAGGTTTTTCGTCAGAAAAACCCGGCGTAGCGTGAAAAATCGCTCCGCACTGGAGACAGACTGTCTGAGATTGGCAACTCACTCATACTCTCTGTCACTGATGGCGATTACGTCACGCGTTAAGCTGACGTAGGTGTTTTACACATAAAAGGGGAGATTATTTCGGAGTTGGAGAAAATGTGGGATTGTTTGCCCCTGTATTCAAATATCCACCCAGGAGCTGAAATCTGATTTCATTTCAGTCTTCAACATTCTTCAGTAGACGGAACACGCGGGCTTAGCGAATGAAGCTTTATAGCGAATTTCATAGTTCTCGTCAGATTTGTGACGAGCTTCTAACTACCTATCTAGTGAATTATCCTAGTCGTTGTGTTACCGTAGTGCTGTGGTGAGATTAATATAATAGATATCTAGTATTTTGGAAAGTGTTTAAAGCGTTAAATCGCTCATTTCATTCTAACTAGTTTCTTTTGAACAGAGTGCTTAATTTATAGTTTGTTATATTCTCTAGTCGACGAGTTACAGTGGAAATACATGATAAATTATATCTTTAGCTTACTAAACAAGTAGCTATAAGGAATTTAATTTAACTGCTAAATACTCAGTCGAGAATATTTTATATCAAACTTATAAATGCTAGATGCGACATCAGTGAATAGTGACGGAATACGCATGATATTCCTAATTCATGATGATCGAATTTTTTATATAACTTATTTTTCGGGAAGTTTAAAATTATACGTCAAGCGGTCGGCTTGCTATTTAAAATGTAAGTTATATTGAGTACATAATATGTAAATGATTTATATGTGCTTTTCCTTTTATTCAGGAAATACTGGGGTGACCCGAACTTTACCGCCGTTTAATAAGAGTTTCATATTTGTGAAGAAATAGACAGTCTTTATTTTGAACCACGTGGGTTACTCAAGTAACACTGGTCTGACAGTGCATAGGCCAACAGAGTTAGACAGAAATACTATATCCCACTAACGGGTTTCAAAGACTGTAATGATCAATACGGGGCCTTTGCGCCAGATCTTAAATTCTTTCATAAACTCTACGTAAATTTTCTGCCTGGCGGCGTGAATATTACAAGAAATAACATTAACATTGTCCGACTAGATTATTTTGTGGACAAATCTGTGGTGTGACCAAAGTAAATCCTGTACTGAGAGAAGACACCGATCTGACATTCCTCAAATTCTAGAAACTAAGCTAATGACATTGTGCTCTGCTAACTATCGTGCCTGGACAAATTTTATGTGACTTGATCAGACATTCGAAAAATTAGAACACCCAAGGAATCGTTCCCTGAGACAGAGAGTTCAGTACGTCTTTTGGAACTGGGGATTTCTTGGTCGATGACTGCATTTTCGGGTCTGTGTGAAGGTCCTAGAATTTATTATGTTCCCAGAGGCAGCGAGCAAAGTTGTGAGTATAAATGTGAGCACATGGCCATGGCTGAATGAATGAGTGTACGCAGGTCAGAGTGTCATTTTACCGTTGTATATTGGTCACCCATTTGCTGTCTTAATTTGTTTTAATCTGCAGAATTTGTTGCTATTGCTAGAGTTTTCTTTTTCTTAGGCTAAATCAGATTATTCAACTCTGTTCATACATTTACGAGAAAAACAAGAAAAACTCTTAGACTCAAACCCTATGTATCTATAACTCTTTGGGCCATCATCTGTTCTCTTAACGGGGCTGTGGGCTAAACCTAGAGTTAAGATTCTAACGGGCTATCATCCTTGTAGCATTTTCTTGAATTTTATGACTATTTGTATATGCTTTTCCTTGATGTATTTCTTTGGTGTTGTGAGAAGATTTTAAATGATAATTAAAATCTCTCTTGAACTTAGAAATCGTGTTGGTCAGCTCGTTCTAATATATATATATATCATTGTTATAGTTTTCCCACGTCTGTGTGTTTAACTGTCGTCACGTGTATGTGCGTGCCCGTGAGTAGATAGAATTATATGTAATATATAAGTGGTTTAGACTGTCTGACTCTGTAAAAACCGTCGTAGAGGATAGGTGAGAGAGAGAAGAATTCTTTTCGCTTTCAGCGACAGCCTCTATACCACAGTCTATCATCTCACCTGTGTGGAAATTCTATTGTTTTACAAATTCTCACGGTGCCAATCACCTATTCAAATCTATTCAGAAGGGACCAAACTCAGTCTTAATTCTCCTATCTAAAATCTACGAGATTCAGGAAAATGTAATATTGGAGAGGCTGGGGCAGTAACTAGAAAATCCAACCCAAAAAAGACTTTTTCATTTTAAAATAAAACTTTGCTTCGTTTTCGCGAGGCACGCCTCATTCAACTTAGACACAGGGTCTGTCGGTTTTATTAGTACGCATGTCCAAATATAAAAGACCTTGTGGTATGATTTTTTTTACAATGAAAGTGAATAAGAAAGACCTTAGTGTATTCTTCAAGATTGCATTGCTGATGTGAGTTTTGTTAATTTCTGATGTGAATTTTGATCATTTGTGTTGTGAATTTTGCTAATTTCTGATGTGAATTTTGTTTATTTCTGATGTGAATTTTGTTCATTTCTGATGTGAATTTTGATCATTTCTGTTGTGAATTTTGATCATTTCTTATGTGAATTTAGTTCATTTCTGATGTAAATTTTGATAATTTCTGTTGTGAATTTTGGTAATTTCTAATGTGAATTTTGTTCATTTCTGATGTGAATTTTGTTCATTTCTGATGTGAATTTTGTTTATTTCTGATGTGAAGTTTGTTCATCTCTGATGTGAATTTTGTTCATTTCTGATGTGAATTTTGTTCATGTCTGATGCAGCCAGCAAGAATCGAGTAGCTGCACGGGCGACGCCTGTCCTGACAAAGCAGCCGGACTACAAGAGGACCGTGGTCCTGATAGAAGTTACAAGTGACCGGGGTCCGGATTTGTTCATCAGGGGCGGTATTGGTCATAACCATAGACCAGGTGAGAAATGTAATGAAACCAGATGTAAAAGTAAATGATGCAATTTGTTATAATAATAACAACAATAGTCGCTTAGAATTAAGTAGTTGTTATTCTTACTGTTCAAAGTCGATAGCATTGCACTCCATCAGCAAATGTTGAGGTATATTAATGTTGATTTTTCCTATAGCACACTGGAGCCGCAGTAACACAGTGGTTAGTGCACTGGCTTCCTACCTCGGTGATCTCTGGTTCGATACCCAGTTGAGGTGGGATTTTTTAGACCGCAAACAAGAACTGGGTACCAGAGTAACTTTGGGAAGGAACCACATCATTCCTAGTGTGCCGATGGTCAAGCAAATATGGGCCTAACACCATATTCCCAATATGCCTTAATGTGTGTGTTACGGGATCCTATACCTTTTCTCACACTGGTTATATATACCTGATGCATCCTCGCATACGTCTGTACCGTCTAGTCTTACGTTTGAAACAACATTTTTGTAGTCTTAGCCTTGTCACTACGTCGGTTGCAGTGTCATCATCCAACAGACGATCGTTAACTGACCTTAGTATCTCTCCCTTTTCCATATTTAATGTCCCGACTTTGGTGCTAGCGAAGCTTGTCTATCACCTCTCTCCATGCCGCACGCGTACCCCAGCATAGCCAGGACAGTAGATCTACACCAGGTTCTGAAGGTCTGATGTCTTAATGCATCATCTATTGTGTATTTAATAATACCTATAATAGAATGATTAGGTAATAAATAAAGCGACATTAATAATAATGTTTGTCATCATTACGCCTCAGTTCCCAAATGAGAATAGACTTTTCAACAAAGTTGTGGCAGGTCTTCATGTCTTGTGCCATCGACTTAAGATGCTTTCTTTATCCCCTTTATTTAATGCCTCCAGTTCTCTTCTCTACGTGCTGTTCGTTCTTTCTCTACCTCTCTTACAGTGGAGATTCCTGTACAATGACTGTCTTTATGCTATCAACAGGTTTTATCAGCGTGTGTCTCAGGGCTGGATTAAGAACGACGGAGGCCCTAGGCTATTAATATTTTTTGGGGTCCCTCTCCAATTTTCTAAAAGATAAAAAGAGAAAAAAAAATTATTGATTTCAGATGAATGTTTTTAATTAATATATAATAATATGTTTAAAAAATACAATTGTTCGTTACAGCCCCTAGATTTTGTGAAAGGTAGTGGGGCCCCTGCAAAGAAAATATAATTTAAAAAAAAGAAAAAAGCACGGGCGGAAGTAACTAATAAACTAACTGTTGTACAGACAATATTACCCTGAATGCACCAGCGTACTATCGTCCACGTGCCATTGCTGTAGAGCGCTATGACGCTGTTCCTTTTTTCGCGGGGTCCTTTGTAAGCCTTGGGCCCTAGTGTCTAGTGGGCCTAATGAATAATCCGGCACCGGTGAGTCTCATCCTATCCTTTGAAGGAGATCACGTCCAGAACAAATATGATAGTTTACATCTAAAATATCAAGACAGTCATTTAATATGGCTCTGATTCATGGGAAAAGTTTTAAAAAATACAGACTTTCGTAAATAGTTGATATTGCAAATAGAAGGATTACAGTATAATTGTTTGGCAGATTCACCAAGGTGAAATTGATTGACGGAACCAGATAAATGTATATATGTATAGAAACAGAAATGATGGAGCAACGTTAGAGTTGGCTAAAGTTTATGGAGGGAATCAGCTTCAAAGCATTCCAAAATTCTATCACACAATTCTACCATAAGATGCTTCACAAGACAATCCCTGTTCTGGAATTCGATTGGCAAAAGAAAGAGAGACCTGATAAAGAGTATGAAGAAGATATCTGGAGACATAAATTAAAAAGCATAAAACAGGAATGGAAAGAAGTGTTGATGGCCCACAAGATTATTGTTTGGACATGAAGAAATTAACAAACCATCGCAGCATACGAAGCTGTCAGAGAATAAGAATATAGAGGATGAGAGCACAGCAATAACAAACATAAGCAATGGTCAATAATCGTACAACGATTAGCAATAAAAGCAGTAATAAGTTTAAAATAATTACATTTTGTTAAGATTTCACTTCACTTTTTAAAATCTTTGTTCCGTCCATATATGCTTTTAAGCGGCTAGGGAAGAAGCAATCTTCGTTCCAGTGCAAAACGTGTTGAGTTGGCTTGCACCATACGATGACTGACACGGTAATAGCATGGACATTATAAGAGCAAGATTTTGTAGGAAAAAAAAAAACAGAGAAAAAGATACTGAGTAATTTTATTATGGAGATAGTAAAATATGTTGCGCTGGCGGAGTATACGACACACACTGAGGGTACCTTTAGATATCCTTACAAGGCAGCCCTTGTTCTGGACTCTCCAGGGGTAAAAGAGGTTGAGAGAAATCAAAACACACACAGTGGAAAGAGAACTTAAAACAGAAATGAAATTTATAACAAAGACTTGAAACGACATTCAGCGAATGGCACAGGAAATGAGAGCTTAGAAGGTATTGATAAAGGCGCCTTCTCCTCGGGGAATTATAGATAATGAATGAATGAATATGATATGACAGTGATAATCGTTTAACGTTGCCTCTGATCAGAATGCAGCACTGATGCTAAAACAAGCTCATGCAGTATTCCTATTCGTCACAGAAGTCCCGGTACTTCCTCGTACTATACCAAGGTAAATGTTGGATTTGTTTCAGATTTAAACAGGTCGGATTAGACATTATATGTAAATGATTAATACTTTTCAAGATTGGCTACCATGACTAGTATAGGATACTACGAGCCGGGGATCCTGACCTCCAAGATGACCCAGATTCCGCTAGGAGGACAACATTAGACAATCTATAAAGAACCGAGGACTAGATTGGAACCAGACCAGGAAGAAGATTGGCGCTCTCTCTGGCAAATAGCGACATCCCAGAGTAGAAGAGGATCGACTGAGTAAATAAGATTAAAACTTACCTCTTGTAGTTTACCTGTTTAGCAAAGCTGGTTTATCAGGGTAGCTACACTCGACAACATGAGACAGATACTAACATCTAAACGATCATCATATGCTTATATATATATATTTTTTTTTAAAAATCATTACTGTTTGGTGTAGAAACATGGATCATGAACATACAATTAGAAGAAAGAACTGAGGCCTTTGAAATGTGAATATATAGAAGAATTTGGCACGTCTCAATCAAAGAGAAGAAAGCAAATAAAGAGGTCCTAGAAAACCTAGGAATGAAAAGATAATTAATGAAGGAGATCAAAATTAGACGGATAACATAATTTGGTCATGTAAAAAGACATAACACCGGACACTGAAGATCATAGCAGACGACAGAGTTGAAGGCAAACGTCAAGAAGAAGACAGCGTTATAAGTTCACCAAGAGATGAACAGGAAAGAGTCTATCAGAGTGCACCATCAAGACAAGAGAGAGGAAAGAGTCTATCAGAGTGCACCATCAAGACAAGAGACAGGAAAGAGTCTATCAGAGTGCACCATCAAGACAAGAGACAGGAAAGAGTCTATCAGAGTGTACCATCAAGACAAGAGACAGGAAAGAGTCTATCAGAGTGTACCATCAAGACAAGAGACAGGAAAGAGTCTATCAGAGTGCACCATCAAGACAAGGGACAGGAAAAAGTCCATCAGAGTGTACCATCAAGTCAAGAGACAGGAAAGAGTCTATCAGAGTGTACCATCAAGACAAGAGACAGGAACGAGTCTACCAGAGTACACCAGCAAGACAAGTGACAGAAGACGTTGGTGATCCATTACAGCCGACCTTCGTTGTGGAGATTGCAACTGATGATGAGTCGCATATGTGTTTCATGTTTGTATTACGTCGTTTTCACTTTCTTTTCGTTCTGTTTTTGTTTGTCTGGCCCTGGCAAAGAACTTGTGTCAGTAGCGTAGGTTGTTTCTTACCTTATTTTTATCTCCATCTCACCGTAGTTTTCTGGGGGTCTCTGAGAAGACAGGGAAAGAATAGGCTACTGTCTACTCAAGCATGTCGTAAAAGGCAGCTACTATGAGGTTGTGTATGAGGCTGGCAACCCTATCATGTAGAATAAAATTGCTATTTAAACATCTGCTGTAAAGACACATAAATACTTTGGTGTAGGATTCCTGCAAAGAGAGAACCTGCGGTGGTGGCCTGTTTTCCATAAAGGACACAAATGGTAATGGGTGAATGTGGGAAAATGACCATTTTTATAGTTCATATCTGTTTTAGCAAACTAATTTTTATTAAATTTCAAGGAGGGAGGGAGATAAATAAATAAATAGCCTGCTTTATTTCCTTTAACGATTAGCCAAACCTGTTTCTTCCCGAAATGGAGGGAGTTTAGGTTTTCACACTACTTGCCTAACAAGGTTTTCGGTATTGCGATAATTCAGTATTGGCGCGCTATCTGTAATGATTAGATGTCAATGAACTGTTTGTTGTTGGTTGTTCTCTGAAGAAAACGGTAACATTTATTTACTGTTTCAATAAAGACCTTCGCGACAGAAAGAATCATTAAGTAATAAGTCATGTAAAGAACTTTTGCGACAGAATATTATTATTATTACACTAACATAATTACCGATGTATGTTACGTCGATCGGTCTCACTCAAATTAGTAACTCGCGCCAGAAAAAAAGTGCGCAACGCACGGTGTACAATTTGCGCGGCTTGTGTTATATAAACTCAAATACTTTTTTTTTTTTTTTTAAATTCTTTCACGAAATTAATAGCGCTTGACAAAGAAAAAGTGCGTAAAAATTGGTGTGCATGAGCCAATAACATATCAAAGTGAATTGTATTTGAACGGTTTGAACTTTTAAATTGAATCCAAAATAACATAATTCTCGCCGTGTGTACGTTGGTCACAACTGAGGACTGCAACCGTGTTGAAAAATTGCATTGTTTCCATTATATATACTCTCCCGAAAATAGTTAAATCAACAAAGAATAGCGTTCAATTAACGGTGTTCATGAACAATTTGATTACACTATACAATGAGAAGAAATCACAAACACTCTAAGAATGTACTTCTATCTGCTCATCCAGGGACGGTAACAGCACACTATAATTAAAAACCCGTCAAGTTCGACGGGTTATCGCTAGTCATTTAATAAAGACCGATGCGAGTCCGCAATAGAGTGACCTAAGAAGAAATAAGACCGTTAAATCATCTTTGCGACAGAACGATCTAATAAGCAGTAAAACAGTTACAGGATCTTCGGGACAGAATGACTTAGCAATAAATATGAAAGCAACTGTATATATCAAGTTAAATGAATTCAGATGAAGCGGCTCCAGGCATAGGCGACCAAGTTCCACTGCAGATCTCCGTTTATTTGTGCCCTTCGCCAGTTTCGTTGTAAATTTTTTTTTTAAACGCAATAGTATCAAGGTATCCACGTTCTTTTCTCTCTTGTCTTTCTCTGCTTCTCTTTCTCTTTACTTTTCCTATGATCGCGATGTTTTAGAGTGTTCTTTTTCCCTTACATAGCTAGTTACAGTTTATTTTCTTCTCCTTAAATCTCGTATTACATTTCTTTATTTATTATTTTCGCTTTTCATAGCTACAAATGTGCAGTACACCTGTTCAGATATGATAAAAAGGTATGAGTAAAGACAGTCCATGAGAGACGTGTTTGACCTCATTGCCATAGGGGAGTGGAATGTTAGAGACTTCACTATACTAGTTCCGGCTTTTATGTCGTGAGGTGACCACTTTCATTTCTCGCTGCCTTTGCCTGCCCTAACTCAAGAGAAGAGTCAGGTACCCATTTACTGATGTGTAAATTAGAGCGTGACGCTACCAGGTTTCGATCAGAGAGCCCGGTAACTTTGCCACCACATGCGAGATCTCTAATCCCTTAACCAGTCGTACGCTCTCAGGCATTATATTAAATAAATAATTTTAAAAAATCATTTCTCAATCCTTTACTGTAATGAAGAAAGCAATATTGTTAGTATCACTTAAAGGAGTTTTCTACATAGAACGTTATGGTAAGCAGTGGCGGGATTTAGACTTATCTTTTATGTTCCTCGCGCACACCTTTATGCTTGTCGATACAACAGGATTTTATTTAAAAGGGGCCTCGCATCTTCACGCCTGCATAAAGCCTCGTGTAACTTAAAACCACTATTGCTGGTAAATCATGTGTATCTAATTCTTAATTGTGTCTTTGGTCAAACGAATTAGCGTGTTGCCAATTTATTGCAGATCAATGCATGGTCAAATGGGGACAACTTCCTAGACTGGTATGGTTCTGAAGTAGGGCAGGGAGAATACAACAATGTTAAGGCAGATGGCACGCCTGCCTTCAGATCTACAAACATAGCCGGACAACCCGGCTATTTCTCTCTTAACACGTAAGCTACTTCATGGATGATTGATTAATTTTTCCATTGAACTCTGAATGGTTTCTGTTATACTGAATAGCTTCAATAGCTGAAGACAGAAGACATGGTTATCAGAATAATTCACAAAATTATTCACTTTTCGCCTCAGCTGTCGTCCTTATCATAATATATGGGAAGAAGCCAGCTCTGACGCGAATCACACAAGCATATGACCTTGAGTTAGGCACATGATCTCAACAAGGCGTTTAAGTCATGACCACACTTTCCCATGGAAATATACTAGTGACACAGGACGACTCTAATGCAACATCGAACATAATATGATAAATTTGAAACGTTTTCGGATTTTTAATACCTATCATAAATTTAATTTTATTAGTTAAGGCGCTGTTTAAGATCTTCGTCCATTTTTGTTATGAAGTAACTTTGTAATCTCTTACTATTTCTCTGTTTACTGATGAGAAAGAAGAGAGAGCGGGTGAAAATTAAGAAGAAGAAGACTAAAAAGCATGTATGTAACCTTTCGTGTTCATTGATTTTCGGGGAACAGCGGGTGCCGTTTCCCCTCTAGATAAAATTTGTTCTAGCAATTATCGTCTTTCATTAAAATTTACACGGTAACACATTTAGAAGCTACTGTAAAAACATTAGAGTGTTTACAAATTGTTTATACTTTTAATATTTAAAATATTTGATAAAAGTGTATAAATAAATAAAGCATTCGTAACAAACTTAATAACACAAATTTTATGGTGAGACAAAATCTACGTGTATAAAAAAAAATGAGGCAAAAGAAAATTTTTAACTATTAATTTTTTCACATATTGTAAGGTAATGAATTTCATCCCCTTAAATAATTATAACTTAATTTTTTTCACATAATGTAAGGTAATGCATTGCATCCCCTTTAAATAATTATATATATATAAGTTTACCAACCTGGAATAGACACATTTAACAGATAGTACAAGAAGTCAAAGAGATAAGACGCATATCAGTTTACCAACCTGGAATAGACACATTTAACAGATAGTACAAGAAGTCAAAGAGATAAGACATGCGTATATCACACAAAAATTTATCTCCGTTTACAAAAATAAAGGTTTTACAAAATAAAGACACCAATTAACGGGAATAAATAACAGGAATGCGTTTTACAAAATAAAGTTAAGAATAGACACATTTAACAGATAGTAAAAGAAGTAAAAATCTGTAAAGTGACACGATACGCTAAACCATTTGGCACAATCTTTGAAGAGGAAATAGATTGTATGGAATATGATACAAAGACGTGATGCAACCTGACAACATCAATGATGAGTCAGCATATTGAGATTTTAACGTATGAAACAAAGAGCTTTCACATACTTCTGTAATGGTAGTATAAAATTTTTAAAATGAAACATTTGATGACCAGCTTAACGTATTAGAAGATGATATCTCTGATGTGTCAATTCCTGAAAATATTGGGCTGAAAGGTCAAGGTCTATGAATAATTCCAAATTTTAAAATGAATTTTAAAATTGTTCTATAGTAATTTTATCGCATGTAAGCCAAACAAATAGATAGCAGATAATATGTTTCATATACTATAAAGATTTACAAGTCTACATTTACAGCCCATGAAAGACTTTTCCAAAAAATGAATTTAAAAATTATTTTTTTAATCCCAGTAAGCCAAACCAAAATAGCCGACACATAAATGATTTTAATACAGGGTAAAAACCAATTATTTTTCTTCACAGGTTCCTACATAAAGTCATTTTGATACGAGGTTGTATATTAGTACGCACCTGTCTATGTACCTTGATTTCCTTTCACGCTGATAATTTACTCTTATCTCTTTCTGGGATGAAAATGTGCATTTGTAGATGTTCTACTTTTATTTATTTTGCAGTAAATGACATTGGACGGTTCTAAGAATATTGGTGATCAGACGTCAGTGAATTTAACAGTTTCCAAAGTTGAGATGAAAACTACTGTTATCTTTGCATCAGCTGCAGTTAATCTCCGACGTTTTCTATCTCTGTCCTTGGCGCTACATGCTGATACATTATTTCTTGTCCATCTCTTGATTTTATCTTTCCTTTCACATTCAACATTTTCTTCCATTTTATTTTTGGACAGTCTGTTATGTCCCTTTACATGTCCATATCTTTTCAGTCCTAGTTTTTGTAAACCTTTCCTCTGTTCTCGTAAGGTATATTCCATTCCTCAACACAATACATCAACATTTCAGTCTCTTCTAAAGGTACGAATACTGCTTGTAATATTACAGGCAAAAGCAAAGATTGAGAATGGGCGAGAAAGAAAGAGCAGATACAGGAATAAGAGCGCATGAGACGATGAGGCGAGAGATAAATGTTAAGGAATACATATTTGTTTCACAAATGAACACTGGAATTTGAAAAAAAAGGTTATAGAGAAAAGAAAGTAATACACAAAGAGATGAAAAGATGACGCTGGCGATGGATATAAGACACACTGAGAAAACCTGTTGATAACATTACTATGCAGTCCTTGTTCTGGAATCCACAGGGTAACAGAGTTGAAAGTAGACCGACAAACACACTGAGAGGAGAACTGGAGACGGAATTGACAATGATTAGGAACACAACGACAGACTTTGAGATGATGGCACGTGACAGAAGAACTTGGCATACGTTTGTTGAAGGCTTATTCTCCTTAGGGAGTAGAAAGGCCAATCTTGTCATATACCACCTTTTCAAGGTCTATTAAATTTATAGTAGATTTTAACAGTTAAGAAAAAATGGAACTATATTTCTTCTTCTTCGTACACTCTCAGATATCTACTTGAATATTTTCAAAGAAAGCAGTAGTCAACTTGAAGCTATTTGCATCTCTATGCGTGCCCAATTCTTAAAAGTCATTGAAAATAAAGTGCGTTTGTTCGTTCAATAGAGTTTGTCCATGAATGGTACAGTTGACGGCGTTCTCTGCTAACTCTTTCCACTTCTCTCTGTGTCTTAACTCTACAGCACAACATTATTTTTTTCTTTACGTCAACTGTATTGCAGTTATACCCTGTTCAACCAAACTGTGATATTTACCACCAGTAGCATAGAGTGCACCCCTTTAAGGCGGGAGTCCGACACTCTCGCAGCCTGGCGGGATTCCACAGGATTAGCACCCTTCTGCTTTCTTTTTTTATCCATGATGTCATCATCAAGAGAAGTACGTTGCACTATTTTGTTATACCTCTCGCCCAGCACACCTGATGTCAACAAGCATTTCTGCCAGGTTGCCTTCCTTAGCCTTTGACGGTCCCCAGCCTACCTACAAGGCAGCAGTACTCTGAGCTATACTGATGACAAAGATTGTTATTATGATCAGAATCGACATCACTGCACTCCGGGAAAATCAACAGATGCTCAGATTCTCTCAGTAAATGTCGAAGGGTATGTATGCTGACTGTTCATGTCGCGTGCTGGTTGAAAACACGCTGACCCATCCTCTGATTCTGTTATCCCTGGTGGTGATGATGATGACGTGTTTTTAAATTACCAATGACCAATATTTTTCATAAATAAATAATGTTAAATAGCTAACACAGAGTAATATTAACAAAAACATACATGCTCTACTGTCCAGGTATGGTCCTAATTACTGGGCCATAGACTTCGACGTCGACTGCTCAAAGACGGTGGATGAGTATTTTGAATTTAAAGCAATCGTGAATGGGACCTGGGAGGAAGATATTACCCCAGCCACGAAGTGCTCAGGTGGCGGCGCAGGAAACCCACCTTACCAGTCTCCCAACCACTTTGCAAAATGTGGATTCTTGAATGTGTATCATCTAAACTCCATCAAATGTGAGATTAAAGCGCTGTAATTGGAAAATGTCAATAAACAATTATGGCTTACATTTATAATTGTGTTCTACGTCACGAGGAACAGCAAATGGTTTTAAGAGAGAGAGAGAGAGAGAGAGAGAGAGAGAGAGAGAGAGAGAGAGAGAGAGAGAGAATGAGACATGAGAGAGATGAGAAGAAAGAGTTCACAGAAGGAAAAAAACTGTGAATAAAAAAACAGCGTTGATCTCTGGCAGCGATAACTTCTGTAGCAGCTGATTTTACATTATGAGGTTGCCAGCCCCATGCACAACCTTATATTTATTCATGGCGAATAAGTAGACCATGTACTTCCTTTGTCTCATAAGATACGCCCTGGGAACTGCAATGGTCTATTCTTCTTTTTCTTGTATCCTTAGCCGCCGACTATCAAAGCAGTCAGTGGCCATCACGCCTGGTGGCGTCTTGTAGGGCAGCAACAAACTGCTTCCACTTTGTTCGGTCGGCGGCCATCCCTCGTGCAGTGCCCCAGCTCTGGTTCATTCTTTGCATCTCGGCCTCCACGGTTCTCCGCCAAGTTGTATTTGGCCGGTAAATTAATATGAAACAAATATAAAGGTATGTTATCAGGCACTCGCAGGAAATAAAGAAGTAGAACACCAGACAACAGAAAAACAACAGACATGAGTGGCTTACCCAGGATTTGAACACTGGACCTTCCGTGCGACAACCCCGCCTAGCCATGCAAGCGAATCACCCTATCCGCTCTGCCATCTACGCATCATCAAAAAATGATGTTTCAATGGCAGGTCAATAGTGCGAACCACAATACACGACACCAGAAGTCCTCCATGGGCAGTTCAGCCTATTAATGACGCAATCACTTCTGTTGTATTTCTATCAAGCAGTATAGGCCGAATCCAACAAGACCCTTAGGACCTTAATACTGTGTCCAGTAAATGATAGTAGACTAGAACAGTGAGAACAGGATAGTGGGTAGGTTTGGTATTGTACAAACATTTATTACAAATAAGGGAGGGAAACCTGAGGCATGTAAACAGTAAATTAATATGAAACAAATATAAAGGTATGTTATCAGGCACTCGCAGGAAATAAAGAAGTAGAACACCAGACAACAGAAAAACAACAGACATGAGTGGCTTACCCAGGATTTGAACACTGGACCTTCCGTGCGACAACCCCGCCTAGCCATGCAAGCGAATCACAATATCCGCTCTGCCATCTACGCATCATCAAAAAATGATGTTTCAATGGCAGGTCAATAGTGCGAACCACAATACACGACACCAGAAGTCCTCCATGGGCAGTTCAGCCTATTAATGACGCAATCACTTCTGTTGTATTTCTATCAAGCAGTATAGGCCGAATCCAACAAGACCCTTAGGACCTTAATACTGTGTCCAGTAAATGATAGTAGACTAGAACAGTGAGAACAGGATAGTGGGTAGGTTTGGTATTGTACAAACATTTATTACAAATAAGGGAGGGAAACCTGAGGCCTGTAAACAGTAAATTAATATGAAACAAATATAAAGGTATGTTATCAGGCACTCGCAGGAAATAAAGAAGTAGAACACCAGACAACAGAAAAACAACAGACATGAGTGGCTTACCCAGGATTTGAACACTGGACCTTCCGTGCGACAACCCCGCCTAGCCATGCAAGCGAATCACACTATCCGCTCTGCCATCTACGCATCATCAAAAAATGATGTTTCAATGGCAGGGCAATAGTGCGAACCACAATACACGACACCAGAAGTCCTCCATGGGCAGTTCAGCCTATTAATGACGCAATCACTTCTGTTGTATTTCTATCAAGCAGTATAGGCCGAATCCAACAAAACCCTTAGGACCTTAATACTGTGTCCAGTAAATGATAGTAGACTAGAACAGTGAGAACAGGATAGTGGGTAGGTTTGGTATTGTACAAACATTTATTACAAATAAGGGAGGGAAACCTGAGGCCTGTAAACAGTAAATTAATATGAAACAAATATAAAGGTATGTTATCAGGCAGTCGCAGGAAATAAAGAAGTAGAACACCAGACAACAGAAAAACAACAGACATGAGTGGCTTACCCAGGATTTGAACACTGGACCTTCCGTGCGACAACCCCGCCTAGCCATGCAAGCGAATCACACTATCCGCTCTGCCATCTACGCATCATCAAAAAATGATGTTTCAATGGCAGGTCAATAGTGCGAACCACAATACACGACACCAGAAGTCCTCCATGGGTAGTTCAGCCTATTAATGACGCAATCACTTCTGTTGTATTTCTATCAAGCAGTATAGGCCGAATCCAACAAGACCCTTAGGACCTTAATACTGTGTCCAGTAAATGATAGTAGACTAGAACAGTGAGAACAGGATAGTGGGTAGGTTTGGTATTGTACAAACATTTATTACAAATAAGGGAGGGAAACCTGAGGCCTGTAAACAGTAAATTAATATGAAACAAATATAAAGGTATGTTATCAGGCAGTCGCAGGAAATAAAGAAGTAGAACACCAGACAACAGAAAAACAACAGACATGAGTGGCTTACCCAGGATTTGAACACTGGACCTTCCGTGCGACAACCCCGCCTAGCCATGCAAGCGAATCACACTATCCGCTCTGCCATCTACGCATCATCAAAAAAATGATGTTTCAATGGCAGGTCAATAGTGCGAACCACAATACACGACACCAGAAGTCCTCCATGGGCAGTTCAGCCTATTAATGACGCAATCATTTCTGTTGTATTTCTATCAAGCAGTATAGGCCGAATCCAACAAGACCCTTAGGACCTTAATACTGTGTCCAGTAAATGATAGTAGACTAGAACAGTGAGAACAGGATAGTGGGTAGGTTTGGTATTGTACAAACATTTATTACAAATAAGGGAGGGAAACCTGAGGCCTGTAAACAGTAAATTAATATGAAACAAATATAAAGGTTCTCACTGTTCTAGTCTACTATCATTTACTGGACACAGTATTAAGGTCCTAAGGGTCTTGTTGGATTCGGCCTATACTGCTTGATAGAAATACAACAGAAGTGATTGCGTCATTAATAGGCTGAACTGCCCTTGGAGGACTTCTGGTGTCGTGTATTGTGGTTCGCACTATTGACCTGCCATTGAAACATCATTTTTTGATGATGCGTAGATGGCAGAGCGGATAGTGTGATTCGCTTGCATGGCTAGGCGGGGTTGTCGCACGGAAGGTCCAGTGTTCAAATCCTGGGTAAGCCACTCATGTCTGTTGTTTTTCTGTTGTCTGGTGTTCTACTTCTTTATTTCCTGCGAGTGCCTGGTAACATACCTTTATATTTGTTTCATATTAATTTACTGTTTACAGGCCTCAGGTTTCCCTCCCTTATTTGTAATAAATGTTTGTACAATACCAAACCTACCCACTATCCTGTTCTCACTGTTCTAGTCTACTATCATTTACTGGACACAGTATTAAGGTCCTAAGGGTCTTGTTGGATTCGGCCTATACTGCTTGATAGAAATACAACAGAAGTGATTGCGTCATTAATAGGCTGAACTGCCCATGGAGGACTTCTGGTGTCGTGTATTGTGGTTCGCACTATTGACCTGCCATTGAAACATCATTTTTTGATGATGCGTAGATGGCAGAGCGGATAGTGTGATTCGCTTGCATGGCTAGGCGGGGTTGTCGCACGGAAGGTCCAGTGTTCAAATCCTGGGTAAGCCACTCATGTCTGTTGTTTTTCTGTTGTCTGGTGTTCTACTTCTTTATTTCCTGCGAGTGCCTGATAACATACCTTTATATTTGTTTCATATTAATTTACTGTTTACATGCCTCAGGTTTCCCTCCCTTATTTGTAATAAATGTATTTGGCCGGCCTCTCTTTCGCTTTCCTTCACGAGTCCATAGCATAGCTGTTTTTGTGATGGCATGGGGGTGTCTTCTGAGGACGTGTCAACCCAACTCCAACGTCTGCCAGCTATGATGGTGTGCATGTCCTCTTGGTTACTCCGAGTAAGCAGATCTTGGTTGGTGATGGTATTCGGCCATAGGATTCGAGGTTACATTACGCTGCCAAAAATTAAGTTGCTTACTTACTTAGCCATTCCTCTTCTACCGTGAGGTGTAGAGGCCAAAATTAAGCAGCCGTTAATTAACTAGCAAGCATACTCGTCAAAACAATGGAAGATGGAAAAGTGGGTGGGGCGGGGGTGGGTGGGGGGGGGGGGGGGGGGGGAAGGACTGCCAAGTCTTAACATTTCAGCTATCTACAGCACATTTATAAAACTGGATCACAATCAGATCTGTGTTTACCTCTGTTTGTTATCCGTTGTGCTCTCTTTCAGTATTACATCTGGGATTTTATATTATTAATCTCGTCGTTTACTTAACAAATCATTTTCTGCCCTAATAGTAATGTGCATTCAGTAAGACACATAACTCACCTGAAAAAGACGGGCCACATATCAAACCACTACAAAACCTAAAAGAAGAAATGAACGAAGCAAGGCACACTGCAGAGGTACAACCATCCCAACAGAACCATATCATGCTACAAAAGGGAAAAGCAAAATTCATCAAAGGAAAACTAGAAGCCCAGAGGAGAAGCTTGAAGAATAAAACATATAAACTAAACCTTGAAAAGGAAGGGAGAAAGTTGTGGAAACTCACTAAACAATTGAATGACGATAACAATTCTCAACGACAAACAATTACACTAGACGATGCAGGTAAACTATATACCGGCAAACAAGCAGCAGACATTTTTTGCGGAATCCTACAGAAATGAAAGTAACATCTCCGTCAATTTACGCAGACAACGAGACATTCGTCAAGAAATAATCCACACTAGAATTAATGAAAACAGTCCGGACGTTATTTCCAAACCATTCACTATGGAAGAGTTAAAAACAGCCTTGTGGAAACTTAAAGACAGGAAATCACCAGGCCCGGATGGTATAACCAACGAAGTGCTAAAACACCTAGGATATACAGCAATGAGCAAACTGTTGCAAATATATAACTACAGTTGGATGACAGGCAGTGTGCCACAGACATGGAGAGAGGCGCTCATGTGCCCCATCATAAAGAAAGGAAAAGACAACAGGAAGGCTACCAGCTACAGACCAATAAGCCTAACTAGCTGTGTATGTAAGACAATGGAGAGGATGATCAACAGAAGATTGAAATGGTACTTGGAATCCGAGAAAATTTTAGTGCCAGAACAAGCAGGGTTTAGAGAGTGCAGCAGCACAGAAGACCAAATCACATACCTGTCCCAGATCGTTGAAGATGCCTTCCAAGAAAAGAAAAAAGTCTTTACCCTATGGATAGATCCCAAAAAGCTTTTGACAAAGGATGGAAAGACGGGTTAATAGTAAAACTGCAAAGAAACGGAATCAAGGGTAATATGAGAAAATGGATCCATTCGTTCCTACACAATCGGAAAGCAAGAGTCACCATGGAAGGCCACAACAGCAAGAAATCCTCCTAAAACATGGAGTTCCTCAAGGCTCAGTATTGTCTCCCACCCTGTTCCTTGTGTTCATCAATGACCTCATCCACGATCTGCCACAAGGTGTGAGAGCTGCCCTATACGCTGATGACTTGGTGGTGTGGTGTGTAGAAGAACATCTAACTATCTCTAATAAGCGAATACAAAGAGCAGCAGACAACATAGCAGCATGGGCAGAGAAATGGATGGTGCAGATCAACGCTGAAAAATCCTCATCAACAATTTTCACGCTCTCAAAGACAAAGCAGGAGAGATACGACTTGGAAATATACATGTCCAAACAGACGAGGAACCGGTGTACTTGGGCATTACATTAGATAAGAGAATGACATGGAGGCACCACATCGAGAGAACAGAGGCCAAAGCAAGAAGAAAGCTTGCCATACTGAGGAAAATAGCTGGATCAAGTTGGGGAGCTAACGAAACAACACTAAAGAAAGTTTATACAGGTGCAATAAGACCAATATTAAAGTACGGATCAGCAGCATGGTCTACAGCAGCCAAATCACACCTACAAGCCTTGGATAAGGTACAAAATCACGCGCTTTGGTTGATCACGGGTGCCATGAAGACCACACCAATAAACGAAATGGAAAAAATCACAGGCATTCCACCTTTATTCTACAGACGAGACACTACGACCCTGATCCAAGCAGAAAAGTACAAGAACATGCCAGCACATTAAGGTCCAAAAAGGGAGGTGATACTTTGTATATGGGTTGGACACAGTAAATTAAGGGTTGCATCGCTTGTAGACTTGATCAACGGTGAATTGGGTTAACAAATATATGACAGAAGTCAGAAGTCAGATAGCGTCATGAGCGCTGTTCTGTATTGTAGAACTGTAAATAGTTCTCACGGCAAGTCCGTGACGGGACTGAGCGGTGGTGAACTGCGAAGTCCCGTGACTGTTTAGGCGGGAGTTTTTGTGACCGCTGGGCAGTCGGGTTCTGGGTTTGACAGAGTGAAGTCAACCCTGGTGTTTTTTCCAAGTGTGTGTTCCCGACCAGTGTTCGGTGAAAATGGTATAGTGTTTTTTCAATGTGTGTCTCGGTGGAGACTTTTGCACAGGCCTGTAGCTGAATATTCTTCCTGCATATGTATTCTTCCATGTGTTAGATTATTGGAGGATGGTATGTATTAATATTTATGACTGCAGTGGATGCAGCTTATGAGACATTTTTGTGAAGGAGATTAGGCCATATATAGAGTCTGAGAGGAAGACATGACTTTGTAGGCCATATATAGATATTATGCAGGTTATATTACTGCAGACTGCAGACTGCTGTGTGCGCAGTCTTTCCTTTGAGGAATATGGTGATGTGCATCTTCTAGAGGAAGTGCACCACTATTTATGATTAGGCCTTAAGAATAGATAGCTGACGATGATTATTCAACTGCCGGGGAGCAGCCTTTGTGGAGAAGGGGAGACGTAGTCTTTTGAGGAAAATCGCTATGGTCATCTTCAATGAGAAGTGCACCATTATGCTATAAGTTATGAGGCCATGTTTATGGCTGCGGTGGGCGCAGTTCTTTAGGAACATGGTGCACGTGCATTTGTATGAGGTGTGCGCCACTGGGCGCTGTACTTAAGTTCTGTGGAGTGTGGGAGCTTCATGAATACCTTTATTCAATATCATGTACTATGCTGTATTTCGTCTGTGTCGTCGTCTGTGTGTAACGTAAATAAACTATTATTTAAACGTTACTTATCGTTCCACGATACACGAATTCAATGTGTGTCACTGTGATGGATGAATGCGCCAATACACACTTACTCTGATCAGTCTAGCCATAGTGACAATAGTAATATATTTATATATAGCCCTGGGTGGGCGTGGCCCATATAAGGAGAACTCATTCACGCCTTTATCACTGAACCACATAATATCTTTAACACTAACTTTATCAACTGAAGGAAACACAGCGGCGGTATCACTGGTATCAATATTTTACACTTATCACACATCCAATGAAAACTATATTTAGAGATTTAGCCGATGGGAGGTTGAAGAGAAGCAGTTTTTTGCATCGGTCCAAAAAAACTAATTAGAACATACAAGGATGAACTACCAGACATCACTAAGGAAATAATTCCCATACTCCTCCCAACCCCATGGGAACAACATCAAAATTTCAGCATTAAGACCTCCATAACTACCACCTGCCCCATGGGAGAGCTAAATACTCTCCAAAGGAAAACAGCAGCATGTGACTGTCGTGAATTATTCTAATCCCCATATATAAATTAAAACGTAAATGTAAAGCCTAACAAATAAATTTAATAAAAGGAAAGAAGAATGGTAAAGAACAGTGCTGTCACAATGACTGTACTCGAAATCCCCTTGTTTTCTACTTCGTCGGCAAATTGTAACGCTTTCACGTTGATAGTAAAAGCCTACTGTGTCGCGGCACGCTTTCTTCAATGAAACGTGTACTGTATTTCTTGGAAAAACCTTGAGATACGCAAGCTGATCAATGACCTAGATTTAATATTTCATTCATTCCATACACGGCGTAACTAAAAGACAGATGGACTAAAGGATAGAGAGAAGGGAGAGGCAGAAAGCAAGGACACATGCAACACTAAACACGCGTCGCGCGATACACAATTGCTGCCATCACGCGTGTAAGGCCACATGCACTAACTTTATTTCAAATCGACAGTGATAAAATTCACTACCCATACCAGAGTTAGGTTTTAAAATCCTGAAAAACGCATATTGGGAATTATGACATTATACCGGTTTACGTTTGAAAACATGACAGTACCCAGACACCCTCAAGTTTGGAAGTGAGAAGGTAGTAACAGCACGACTATCCTGGAAGAAAATGCATATTGGCTCCATTAAATTCGCATATTTGGGTTCCTTAGGGTTTGCTGACAAAGAATATGTAAAACGTTACGCAAATAGTCTAGGAATTACCAAGTTATGGCCAAAATAAAATAGTGGGGGTGCCTGACAGCATGAAATCATTTCTGCTCATAAAATTTTTTATAACGTGTTTGAAAAAACATTACGTTACGGAAATAGCCTACCATGTTAACTCCTATTTGATTGGAGCGCAACAAATGTAAGACTAAACACGATTGGTCGGGCTATAAATACTATCTTGTGTTGTCAGGGGAAACGTGAAAAGGGGTACTTTTTTGAAAAGATGTGTAGACATGGTTTGATTGGGTAGAGCTGCGAATATACTCAATTCAGAGCGTCTGTTCCTTGCCACATCTTGTAATAAACCTACTAAGAAGCAGTGCGTTGAGCACCAGTGTATATTTTTTATAAAATAAAGCCTGGGACATCGGCAGATCGGAGTTGTGCTATATTCATTGCCAGTCAACGAAACTGTTTATTATTTCCATGAATTGTGGTAAGCTTGAAATATTCAATATCTTTTAATGAAAATTGAATGTAAATTGATAATTTATGTCTGTATATATGTGTAGTTCAGTAGCGAACATGATGTAAAGCCTATAGTGCTCCAGCCTGAACAGAAGGTGTCGGAGGAAAGTAAAACTGCATGGAATGGCCAAACAGTACACTGACACCTAGATTATTGACTAGAAAGAAATAATGCTGGAATTGCAGAGGCGTAGTAACCATTAGGGAGGGAAATACTGGTATAAAGTATTTCAGATGAAGCTGACAGTTGGCCTAACGCTCTGAACTCAATGTTTGTGATGTATTGTGCTCAGTGTAGAAATAGAGTGTAAATTAGTTCTGACGTAGAAGGTACAACCTTCTTGTTTCAGGGACCGTGGTCTTAAAGTTATTGAGCAGCACCTGGTCAGAGCTTTGCTGAAGCCAGAGGCGGACAGCATACTCCTTGGTCCATATAGCAACCAGTGGGGTGGCTCCAGAACTCATTAAAGTAATCGAGCAGAGGAGTCTTTTACTGCAGTCATCACGAAAGATAAGAGAGTGTGGCCATGGAGCTCAACATTATGTACCCCATCTTAAAATGACATTGTAAAATAAAATTAAGAGGGGAATTTAATTGTTTTAATACCAGGAACTGAGAACATCTCCAATACTAGTTCCAATAGAAACAAACTATTGAAGTCATGATGACAAATACCAACAGAGCTTGAACAAAACAAAACCAGTATTACCTCATATTACCACTACACAACTGACACACATAGGATACTATTAATAATATATGTCGCTACAAGAATCATATTAATAAATTCTGTACATATAACTTGTAATTAAAATTGATTGTGATTCCTGGTTCCCTTTGTATTTGTATCAGGACACATATACATTCATGACAGCACTGAATACATATTGATATTTGAAAAGTTATCAGTGACTCCTTTAAGATATCCTCATAGAGTGTTATATGTATGTGAGTGTCACAGTGTTGTCAAGTGTGGAGGAATAAATTAAATTGTTTATCTGTCTGTTGTTGTTGTGACTTACACTTCATCATACACATACCCTAGACATATAACGTAGTCATCACACTATTCCAGAATAATTCTGACTGAGGTATACATATGTGGCAGCAAGTAAGGTTATCTATAATACACTACTCTTATTAGATATAGATACCTTCACAGCTGATCTCAGTCAGTACACTAAGTCCCCTATAAATATTTATAACATCCCACTTTACCACAGTGACATGATTGAACAACTATACCCCAGAGAAGCATGGATCCAAGTATATACTGATAGATCTGCAACCAGAGCAGTGAAGAACGGAGGTGCAGGAGTTTATGTGGTCTATCCAGATGAAGAAAACGAATCCACTTGTTCACCTACTGGAATATTCTGTTCACACTACTCTGCTGAAGTGCAGGCCTTAAGCATTGCTGCAGGAATAATAAATAACACAATAAGCCAATGTCAGCAGGTTGTATTCCTTACCGATGCAATGTCAGTTCTGCAAGCCCTCAACATTGATAAAGTGCCAGAATTAAAAAAAGCCCTATGCGAAGTAAATATCAAAAGAAGGGTAGTGCTACAGTGGATACCATCACACTGTGGCATACCAGGAAATGAGAGAGCAGATACGTTAGCAAAAGAGGGAGCAACACGGGAACAAAGAGAACAAACAATCACCTTCCAGGAAAAGAAGACCCTTATCAAGGCCATCAGGAAAATTGACCAACAAAGAGACAACTATCACTATCTTGATCGAGCAAAACAGGTGATCCTGTTCCGCATTAGAACAGGACATAACAGACTGAACAGTCACTTATACAGACTGAGATTGGTCCCATCACCCCTATGTACGTGTGGACAGGCAGCACAGACAGCCGAACACATCCTGCAAGACTGCCACATTTTTAGTCAATTGCGGACTGAACATTGGCCCACAGAGACGCACATGCACACAAAGCTGTTTGGGAGTCTTGAGGAACTTTCAACCACAGCAACATACATCCAGAGAACCAGACTTCTTGTGTAGACATTACTAAACAGCAGCAAACGAGAAGAAGAAGAAGAAGAAGAAAGAAGAAAAAGACGGCATCTTAAATCAGAAGCACGATAATATTTGGACGTTTCCTGAGCATAAAATCTGTGCTCGCCCGAAAAACTCGGGGTACGTTGTAATATGTGTATTTGTCATTTTATATTTGCATTTTGACATGTATAATTTGCTTGTGGATGCACAGTGGCAAATGAGGCTGGCAACCTCATCACTACAAATAACTTGACACGTGAACCACCACTACCAGAGCTTGTGACTGCTTCGTGCGGGTTTCTTCACAAAGAACGAATAGCAGAAGTGGCCCAAGGCTCCATAGAGAGCAGGCAGGGGATGGGGATATCATGATGTACATATTTATTATACAATCACTTTAGTAAACTGCATATGTATATGTAGAGAAATAAAGTGCAAAACACCTGTGGGAACCAACAGCGGCTAAACCAGACGCCAACTGACCCCACACCGGAAGCTGAGTATCATAACAGCGCAACCAAAGAACATTTCAAACTTTCTAAATTTTCCACCACAGTTTAAATCATCCAATGATGGTAAATAACATCGCTTCTTTTTAATAAACAACTTTATTTACTTTACATTGTTAAAGTATGTGACTGTTAAACCTGTTTATCTGTAACTGTAAAGCTACAGCTGGATTAATCACTTCTGAGTGAAGAGCATATCTGCTCCGGTATGACTCACATTGTTCTAAATACACAACCGGATAGAGCTTTTAGATTAATAGTTGTTGAATCACTTTTAAGGGGGGGGGGGGGAAGAGGGGGGGTAGGGGCAGAAATACGAGCGGAGAATATTACCTCACAGAAGGGACAGGAGAATAATAAATTCATGATGGCTTAGAAGATCTCAGTTTTTTTATTTGCTTTTCTTTAAAATCCTATGAGGCTCCCATAAATAGAAACATCATTCTTGTATTTATATATCTGCACAGAGTTGATACTTTTGATGACCCTCATCATTATACTCAAAGTTTAGCCATTGTTTGACCACTATTGCGGAGTAGGGGAAACAATACCGTCACAATTGGGTATCTCGTCTGCGCATATGAACTCGGTCTAACTACTTCCCTTAGACTATACTGGCGATTATTTCCAGTTGTTTTAGAAAATTGTCTGTTGGTATTTTTTTTAAATTTGATCAGATGGTGCATAATAAGAGTTTAAATATTTTCAAAGAGACTAATGCAATACTGATACAATTAAAATTTATCTTAAACATTGTAAGGTGGAAAAAAAGTTCATTGATTAAAGCTAATTTATGTAATTTGTGTTAGAAGTTTAGACAGCTAGCTAATTTCTACTGAAATACTGCTAATGCTATACTAGTTAAAGTAGCAATTGCATTGTTGTGTAGCTTTCTAAACAGACTCCTTACACAGAATGACCGAGCTGAAAAATCTTAACACCTGTTACTTAAATTTGGGCGAAGATTTAGGGTTAAGTTAGAAAGATCATGTTGAGTATGTTCAAAATGCTGTAGAAAAGGGCAAGGACAGGGCAGAAAAAAACAAGAAGAAGGCGGAGAATGAATTAGAGCGTAAGGAAAGTTTGGAGAGAAAAAATATAAGCACAAAGGGCATCTGAAGAGAAGAAGACAAGGAAAATGCAGAGAAGGACGCAGAAGAAAAATAAAGTCAAAGAAACACGCAACGGAAGAACGAGAAACGGAGAGATCCTACGAGATAAGACTGAAAGAACTGGCCAACGAAGGCAAGAAAACGGACTTTGGTTTCAGTGCTAGTGGGTCGGGAAACTCCCAAGGCAGTGATAGGGGCTCAGAACAATAATTTTAAAATGGGATACAATATGTTAAAATAAATATATCTTAATAGAAGGTCAACACTGATTAATAATATGAATTTTAGTAATTTTAAGCCTTTAACAAATTGTCCCTAAAGTTATTGCCAAGTGATTTAATCTTCCACAAACTAATTCTCTAAGTTCGATTTATTGTTTCTTTTTTAAAATCAGTACATTTCACAAAGCGATCAGTTAACCTTATTAAGAGATAAAAGACAATATATGCAAATTAGACAGTTACTTTTTTTTATTTAAATATCCAGTTTAACCATTGAAGGGTTATATTAAGATGTATAGTGTATTTAATTCAAATAATAATTTTGATAACCGATATTAAATAAGGAATCTTATATGAGTTTTTGTTCGTGTTACGATCCTGTTTTATAGTGTTTGGCAGTGGTTCTAATTAGGAACCATATAATTTAAATGAAATATGTTTTACATATTGTGCAGTTCTCTAGGCTTTTCTACTCTCAAATGTTTAACAACAGACTGATATATGCCCCAAAAAAAGACCACAAAAAAAAAAAAGAAAGAAAATTATGAAAAGATAAAAATCAATTTATTTATATACTGAGTATATGTAGAGAACCTAGAAAAATGGGACTCTGGTCACTAAAGTCGTTTGAATTCCGAAAGTAATTTCTAGAATTTTTCATACAGCTGTAATAAAAGTGAAAATAGCTCTTTTGAATATAACACGCACGTATATTCGAAACATTTTGAATAAGGTAGATGTTTTAAGTAAGATATATTCACAAGTAAAGATTACAGAGAAATAATTGTAACGATGCTGTATACACACACACACACACACACACACGCACGCACGCACGCACGCACGCACGCACGCACGCACGCACGCACGCACGCACGCACGCACGCACGCACGCACGCACGCACGCACGCACGCACGCACGCACGCACGCACGCACGCACGCACGCACGCGCGCGCGCGCGCGCACACACACACACACACACACACACACACACACACACACACACACACACACACACACACACACCACAAAAACATGTTAGAAAATATGAAAATTGAGCATTAGTAATTGAGATACTAATCAAAGCAAAGCAGGCGATAAGCCACATTTAAAGATAAGAATTAATGGCAAAATCCTAGAATAATTCAAGAGTTTCTAACAGTGTAGTCACATAATAACAGAATATGGTAAATTCGGAACAGAAATCAAGAAGAGAATAGGAATGGCCAAAGCTACATTCAACATCATGAGACAGATACAAACATCTAAACAACTAACTCACAAGTTCAAAATGAGAATCATCAAATATTATATATATATTCTTCATTACTAAAATATAATATAATATAATATAATATAATATATAATATATATAATATATATAATATATATATAATATAATATAATATAATATAATATAATATAATATAATATAATAGCCCCTTCAGTCATAACTGACTATGGGAATGCGCCCCTGAGGTGACAGCCCTCAACTGCTTATTTTCCTGGTGCTCCTTTCGACGTTTTCTCCTCACCTCTGCTTCTTGTGTGAGCCTCTCTTCGCCCAATCTGAGGTGGTGCCGTAAATAGCATCGCCACTTTGTGCGATCGGCAGCTTCATTCTCCCATGTTGCTGGATCCATGTCCAGTGCCCTCATATCTCTCTTGCACACATCTTTGAACCTCAGCTGTGGTCGCCCAACTTCATTACTGTATGGTGTAGAACAGGAGTCGGTAACTGTGACGTTTAATGGAAAGAGAGCCTACTGTAATCTGACAGCCTTTGTAACCTTGTAGCGCTCTATGGTTTGCTAGCTAAAACCATGCATTTACTGCCTGCCTTTACTCACACAAGTTTACTTTTTCGTCCCGCCTCTTTTCTTTGAACACAAGCAAACGTGTTGTTTACAAACTTTCGTGACCTGCCCGTCATATCAGGTAGCGAATCAGGTTTGTGTACCTCGTCTTCTCACGCGAGCTTATCTGTCAATCATGCGATACCTGACAGACCGCACGTTAAAAAAGACAGAATCTTTTTGAAGTCTGCGAAGGGAAATCCAAAATTCCCCGAGTACGCTTTTATTTCGAGTCGCGGGCAAAATCTTCGAGAAGCCCGTTACACGTATTAAGTCTTTTGATGACGGTCAAAAACGCCCGACGGAAGACCGATCATAAGCCTTTATCTTGGAACTCTGTTTCTGATTCTCCGTTACACACAGTAGCGCGAAAATTAACAACATCTATAGATCAGAGAAATATAATGATATATAAACTGTGTTTTCTTAAACCTGCTTTCAGTTGTCACTCAGAATTTTTGGATAGTCTAAGCACGCAGTTCTAGAACCATTTTGCTAAATGTGTTATTATCAATTCGCGGGGATTTTTTATTCTGATTTCTGGTAATAGAAATTAGTGCTTACGTGTTTAAAAGCGTTAGCTTTAACCAATTAAAAGTGTTAGCTTTTACCATTATAATTCACTTAGATTTTCTAGCTGTTAAAACTAGTGAAATAAAATAACGTGTAGCTATTTCATACCAGTAGTTTAGTTATAATGTTAGTTTTCACCACACGCTTTCTCACACAAGAAGAGGCGGGTTTAGCTGACTGGTTTATATGCTAGGCGCGACTGATAGTGATATATATATATATATATATATATATATATATATATATATATATATATATATATATATATATATATATATATATATATATATATATATATATATATATGTTCAATGCCTGGATGAAAAATTACTGTGTACACGCATAAATATTCCCCCGAAAGTATATCTAATATCAAAATGCGTTGTCCAATCAGATATGAAGGTGAATAAAATCTAATGATTATTTTAATTAATCTCTGGGGTTGATGTATTAGGTTCATTTCAAAGGATCCGCTCTCTCAGATCGATCACGTGCTCAGATGACGACACCACCGTCTCTCCCGTGTGCTTTCCCACCAACCAGTCCTTCAAGACATGCATAGGTCCCCTGGGGTTTGCTCCATATAACAGTTCTAAAGGCGAGAACCCGGACGAACCCCCCAGATGTCAAAGTATAATACAGGTACTAAATAACAGCTTACTACCCCACCTTATCACTGCTCGTGCTGGATTTAAATATGCTGACACTCAGATTCGTTCGTGCTAGGAGACCAAACGAACAATGGCTGACACAAGAAAAATAAGGCTTCCAAACGGCTAATATCCCTTTATTAGGGCCGGCAAAATACGCCCGTTCTAGGCGACAGAAGAAACTCGATAATCGCTAGAATGCCCTTAGCGCCAAAAAATTTGAGCTGGTCACATGACCACACTCGCTCGCACTCTTCGGTCCTTCCTTCAGAAGCTTTCTTATATTGACATGAACGAATCGCTCGTCTTACATTCGAGCCTGCTAAATGCACAGCGAAAATGCGCTGTGACAGTGTGTAATATTTACTTATTTAATAGCTTTATGTGGGGCTTTGCTTTACCCTGTCGCTTGTTTACGTTTGCTGGTCTCTGTCTGTATTACGCATGTAGCCTACTACTGCAGTACTGATGAATTAAGGCTGTATTATGCCTGCGTGAGTAATTAGACTTGGTACTGATGGAGTTAACAATGCTCCCCAATATCGTCGTCTTTAGCGCTGTTATGAATACATTAACAAAAACCTCGTAATTGAGTCTACTCATCCTTATGAATGTAGTGTCTGTGTGGTTTTGTCTCTTCATAACCTGCAATCATATAATTACCATCAATCCTCGTAATGTTTAGAGCATTGCTAATGTGGTAATTTGGGCAATTACAGTATCAGAAAAATGAATGCTATTTACAGTGTCTGTAGTTAAGATAGAATAAGTGGGTATTTGAAATTAAAATTGATGTGTATTATTATTTAACCACTTTCATACACTGATCTTCACTCAGTATGCCGAATATCTTGAATAATAGCGATTGGTTGAAGCAGACAGCCTGATTTCACTGTTGTCCAAGAAGTTCCTTCCATTAGATTTAGTGCACAATTTGGCATAGATTACTTGCCACACGCTGTCGGATTGTCTTCATAATGACGATGTCCGAAGTTTCTTGGATTTTAAAGGCGGCAGTTAGGTAATCTCCAGTTACATTTTCCTGTCCATCCGCTGAAGCAATCCTAATTGCTTGATAATGATAACTCAAGGTGTGTTCTAAATTCTTGTCGGTTGGTCACTACATTTAGTTATTTATCTTAGTCTCGCTGGACTTCTAAAATCGCATGGTTTCCACATGCCAGTTGGCATAACGTAAAAAGTTTATCTGCATTCGGTGCAATCAGCCAGCGAATTATACAAGTTACAACCCCATAGTCTAACGTATTGCGACAAATTGTCTGCTTCGTGTGTCTGGTTAAATCGAAGTATCTCCAAATGTCGTAACAAGTATAGCGTGGATACGTGTCCTGTACCAATTCCGTTCCAGACGTTTCACTTTCTAGTCGTAACAAACACATTTAATGAAGGTTGATGATAATTAAAAATAGGTTCGAAAAAATCGAAAAGACAACTTTAATCGACGTCAAGGGAGTACCCTTAACCTGAGAAATAACACGATTTTAAGTGGCAGTGGGATAGGGCTTGTCCGAAATGTACCTATGTTAATCATTTCTTTTCCCCCTCAGTCACCTAGAGATCTACCAACCGATGCCTTGGGAACTATCGGTAGATCAAGATCGACAGGTTGCCAATGCCCGGTGTATAAACATGGAAAATGAAAAAGCAATTAGAAGAAAGAATTGAGACCTTTGAGACGTGAATATACAGAAGAATGAGGCATGTTTCATGGAACGAGACGAAAACAAATAAATAGGTCACAGAAAACTTAGGAATGAAAAGAGAATTAATGAAGGAGATCAAACTTAGATAAAATACTTTGGCCTGTAAACAGACATAACATCTTACTGAAGATCATAATAGAAGGCCGAGTTGAAGGCAAACATGCAAGGTTAAGGCAGCGCTATTAGTGAGAAGATAACATCAAGAGATGGACAGGAAAGAGTCTATCAGAGAACGCCATCAAGACAAGAGACAGAAGACGTTGGAGATCCATTGCAGCCGACCTTCGTTGTGGAGATTGTGTTTATGATGAATCGCCTTCTAAAGTGTCTGAATTTGTACATACATACATACATATATATATATATATATATATATATATATATATATATATATATATATATATATATATATATATATATATAACTTACTTACTTAGTCGTCCCCCTTCTACCTTGAGGTGTAGAGGTTTGGAAGAGAGAGCGCCAGACTATCCTATCGGCTGTCTTCCTCCTGGCCTGGTTCCATTCTAGTCCTCGGTCCTTCAAAGATTGTCTAATGTTGTCCTCCCAGCGCACTCTGGGTCGTCCTGGGGATCTGGATCCCTGGCTCTTTGTTTCCCATGCTTGTCGTGGTAGCCGATCTTCTCCCATTCTGCAGACATGGCCAAACCATCTTAGTTGGGACTGGTCTACTTGGATCTGCAGGGGGTGGGATTTAAGGCCTTGACGTATCGTATGGTTGCGGACCATGTATCTGGTTGTTACTGTGGTATTCTACCTTAGTCCTATAAAATGAACTAATGCCAGACTTTTGACGTTTTTAATATTTTATTACACACAGGGTTACAAACATGTCTGACCTCACACAACGGCCATCTTTCCAAGTCCCGTAACTCTCGCATCATATCTATATATAGGACACTACATTCTCTCCCTTTCTTGAATAACAAAACACTCTGAAACACAAACTATTCTACAAACATCACTAATGACAGACAGTGTCATTGTCAATACAAAACATAGTCATTGAGACGTCTTGGTACATTTCGGTGTCTAGGCGGTAACTGCCTGTTGTTGTCCATGGTGACGTCAGCTGGTTCTGTGGCAGTTGGTGACAACTCAGGACTGACAATGTCATCTAAGTAATCATCATCTGGCTGTGATTTCTTTTTGGCTGATCTGGCCAGGTTTTCGTTGACTTTCTTGAAAAACGAAACATTTCTTGTCACAACTCTGCCTTCACCTGAAGCACTTATCATGTTTCCCTTGATTTTAGTAATCTGATAAGGTTCTGGATTAAACCTCGGAGTTGACTTGCTGTTTTGTTCTTGTCGTACTAAAACAAAATCTCCAACTTTCAAATGAGACGGCCGCGATCGTAGTCTACGGTCTGCATGTTGCTTCATTCTGTTTTTAGCCTGTGCATCTTTTCTCTGCACATCTGATGAGGCTGGTTGACTCTCTTTGATTTCAACTGTTGGAATCTTAATCGCGACCTTTCTCTGAAACATGAGCTCATATGGTGATTTGCATGTTGACATATGAGGTGTTGCCCTATAATTTCTAAGGAAAGCATACAGCTGTTGTCTCCAACACTTTCCTTCAACTGTGGCTGTTTGAATGACCTTCTTGAGATTTCTCATCATTCTTTCCACCTCCCCGTTTGCCCTTGGCCAGTAAGGTGTGATTCTTCTGTGTCTGCATCCAACATGGTGCATAAAATTGTTCATGTCTTGACTGTTAAATGGGGAACCATTATCTGTTTTTAAAATTTCAGGAATTCCAAATGTCGAAAATATCTTGTCAATCACAGGAATGGCAGTTCTTGCTGATGTGGAATTAATGATTTCAGCAACTGGAAATCTTGAATATTCATCTATCATGACAAGAATATACTGTCCACAGGGTAATGGTCCACAAAAATCTGTAGAGACCTCTGTCCATGGAGCTTTGGGAAGCTCAGACATTTTCAAAGGTGTCATATGTGCTCAACTTTCTGTGCAAGCTTGACAAGCTAAACAATTTGAAACAGTCTCTTCAACCATTTTGTCCAATCTGGGGAACCAAATTTTCTCTCTAACCAAACATTTGGTCTTGACTATACCTTGATGTCCTTCATGAGCTAACTCTACTGCTCTTCTCTGGAGTGTACTAGGAATTACTATTCTTGAACCTCTCAGTAATAAATTGTCTTCAGTAAGTGTTAGTTCAGTTCTTAATCTGTGGAAAATATTAAGATCGTCTCTGTTCACATTAGAGAACTGTTCATAAGGAATGTTATTCCATTTATTATTTCTGATTATAAACTGAACTGCTTGCAACAGTGAGTCTTTCATGGTCTCTTCTTGTATTTCTTTGAAATCCATAGCTTTTGGAACGCTGTTCATGGCAAGGAATCTCAAATATGTTTCTCTCTTCACTGTTTTTGTTCTCAGACTGCACTTTTAGTGGGTGTCTTGACATATAATCAACAGGATTATGTTTCCCAGGCTTGTATACAACATTAAAATCATACTGCTGCAGTCTTAAAACCCATCTTTCTATACGAGCAGGAGGCTTGGATGTTCTTTTTCCAAATATCATCTCCAATGCCTTGTGATCTGATATGATGGTGAACTTGCTGCCATAAATATATAAGTGAAAATATTCACAAGCCCACACTATTGCTAAAGTCTCTTTTTCTGTCTGTGAGTATCTAGTTTCTGTATCTGACAGACTTCTACTGCCAAAAGCTACAACATATTCTTTGTTTCTGTCATCTCTTTGGGTTAGCATTGCCGCTAAACCGACTGGACTTGCATCCACTGAGATGAATGTCTTTCTGTTCCTATCAAAATAGGATGTACCAGCACTTTTGGATAGTTCTGATTTCAGCATATCTAATGCTTTTGACTGAGTTGCAGTCCATATCCATGGTGTGCCTTTTCTTGTAAGCATTCTTAAAGGCTGACTGAGTGTTGCATAGTTTTGAATAAAACATGAACAGTAGTTGAACATTCCCAGTAGACTTCTCAATTCAGATACATTGGTTGGTTCTGCCATTTCTTGAAGTGCACTAACTTTTCTGTGGTCTGGAACAATTCCATTCTCAGAAAAAGTATATCCATAAAAATCCAATGTGTTTTTGCTGAATTTACATTTCTCTTTATTCAATGTGAGGTTATGCTGCCTCAGTCTGATGAATACCTGTTCTAGATTTTCATCATGTTCTTTCTGGGTTTTTCCATAAACCAGAATATCATCAGATACATTCAACTGTCCTTTCAGGCCCTGAAGCACATTTCCAATTATATTCTGGAATGCTTCTGCCGCTGAGGCTATTCCAAAACTGAGCCTTTTGTATCTTCGTAAACCTAGATGTGTTGAGAAAGTTGTGATGTATCTAGATTCCGGAGCTAATAGAATTTGATGGTAGCCACTTCTCAGATCTAATTTGCTGAAAACCTTTGCTCCATTTAGATCTACTATTATGTTGTCTAATGTAGGAGTGATGTGTCTCTCTCTTTCTATAGCTTCATTAGGCTGTCTCATGTCTACACAAATTCTTACATCACCATTCTTCTTGATGACAGGTACTATAGGACTGACCCATGGAGTTGGTCCTGAAACATGTTCAATGATATCTTCTTCTTCTAATCTTTTCATTTCTTCTTCTACTTTTTGCCTGATGTGAAATGGAATTCTTCTGTGCTGTTGTGCTTTAGGTTTCACATTCACATTCACGTGTAGTTTCAGCTCAAAATCTTTCAATTTACCCACACCTTGGAACAGGTCTGAATACTTTTCAAACAGATTATGTGTTCTCTTGCTGTTGATGCTATTTATTATTCTGACAACCTGCAATTTAGATGCTGTCTTATGGCTTAAAAGAACTTCATGTCCACCTTCTACTACATAGACAGTAGTACTGGGTTGATGATGCTTGGATTCAATGGTTGTTCTGAATATTCCAACCACTTTTAATGGAGTCTTGGATGCATATGCATACAACTTTTTATTAGTGGGCAACAACTGTGGTCTTTTCTTCAACTGTTTGAACATGGTTGTGCTTATGACATCCACACTTGAACCCGTGTCTATCATTGCAGACAGATGTGTATCTTGCATTTTAATGTTTATTCTGGGGAAATCTGATCTGTTATCCAGTGCATAAACATAAGCCTCTGAGCTGCTGTTAGTGTCTGTGGTGTTTTCATTTTTCTCACTAACCTGTTGAACCTTATTTTTAGGTGTGAGACAAAACTTGGCAAAGTGATTTTGCTTGTGACAAATATGACACTCTTTCCCAAATGCAGGGCAGTTCTGTCTTCCGCCTTTGTGAGGATATTTCCTTCCACAACATTTGCAATTTGTATTTGATTCTGTCTTGGAGTCAGATCTGGACGCATGAAACTGTGGTTTCTGTCTGCTATGTTTGTCAGCTAGTGTGACTGAATCTTGGGTTCTAGATCTAGAATTCTGAAATTGCAGTTTGTTGACAGTGTTCTCTTCTTTCTTCTCTATGTGTGTAGCCTGTATTTCTACAATTTCTAATGTTCTGCCAATCTGTAGTACTTCATCTAATGTAATGGATTTTTCACTTTGAAGAATCCTTCTTCTTAATTTCGATGATGTACATGTCTGTATGACATGATTTCTAATTTCCTCATCTTGATTCTGAAACTGACAGTGTTTTACAAGTTGGCGTAACCTCGTGACGTATTGGTCTAAATTTTCTTCACCGTTTTGAATGGCCTGTCTGAACTTGAACTGTTCATACATCGTATTCTTCTTAGGGATGAAATACGAGGTCAGCTTTTGCTTTACCTTGTCGTAATCATCACTTGTATCGGCCATAGTCTGGTAGATGTCATATACATCTTCTCCGGCATAGTGCAAAAATAAACACTGTTTGCGTTTGACATCTTTGACCTCAAATGCCGTCAGACAGTTTTCGAAACGGCTTACCCATTTTTCCCACTTGGTTCCTATGTTCACATCGTGATCGTACTGAAAAAACGTAATGGGTAATTCTAACATCCTCGTCGCCATTTGTGGTATTCTACCTTAGTCCTATAAAATGAACTAATGCCAGACTTTTGACGTTTTTAATATTTTATTACACACAGGGTTACAAACATGTCTGACCTCACACAACGGCCATCTTTCCAAGTCCCGTAACTCTCGCATCATATCTATATATAGGACACTACAGTTACTTCAACCACCTTCCTCAGATACCTAATTTCTGAGGTAAATATATATGAAAACTCAAATTTCTGCATATCAACGACAGTCATTTAGTGCTATTACGTAGCTTCAAGCAATGTGTTATTTACTTGTTTTGTTATTTCATATTATCCTTTTTATTTTCGTTGATTGTTACATTTCTTGTGATAATATTTCTTTCTTTCTCGTTTTGTATTTTCTGGCATATTACTTGAATTTTTTTCGCATCACATGTGTTGTTTATTTGTTCATCTGTCTGTATCTCTCGTCTTATCTCTGTTTCTCATCCTTTTGCATTTTTGCAGTGCCTAGAGTATTATCTTTGGACCTGTCTCTTTTCACTGTCTCTAATATTATTATATTATTAGCTGGCTTCAAATTTACCTAAAAATATAGAATAGGTGTTAAGAATAGACAGACCTAGGGAAATGCATAAGTCAAACAGTATTTAACAAGTACAAAGTGTAATATATAGTAATTGGGAATGTGAAAGTCTGGTGATGTTCTTACAATTCGTATGACTTATAACACGTGAAAGTCAAAAAACGATCTAGATAAACACACCAGACCTTTACACCCCCTCCCCCCGTTTATTAATTTTGTTTCGTGTATAGTGTTTTGTTTTGTTTTCTCTCTTTTTTTAAATTTATTTTTGTGTCTGTCTGTCTTTTTTTTTTTTTTAACATGCACACAAAACTGGTAATTTTGATATGCTCTATTTACACAGATTTGACAGGAGATGTGATGCCACCTTCAATTATTCATGTAATTTAGAACTGAAAACAATATATATATATATATATATATATATATATATATATATATATATATATATATATATATATATATATATATATATATATATATATATATATATATATATATATATATATATATATATATATATATATATATTGTAGTGAAATTGACAGAGATACAACGGTAAAATATCTCCAAAGATAACATTTAAGGATAAAAACATAATGCGTAGGCTGCGAATAGTACATGATCGCCTAGACCGCGGGTCATCATCCTCCATAATAATTGACTTGCTAGACAGGAGGGGAACGGCGGATCAAAAAGGAAAAAAATATGACTGGAAAGATTGCGTGAGACTAGAAAGGCTAAGGAGACGCAATTGGGGGGGAAACGGAGAAAAGTCACGTTCCCAAGTTGACATAAAAAGTAAGCAACTCGACAGAAGGGACCTTAGATATAATACGCCACAGTCATTTATTGGACGCTTTTGCGATACCAAGCCCTTGATTTGAATTCAGCGGCTAAACGCAGATGTTAGGAATATTACAAAAATTAAAAAGTACTTTTTTCTTAATATTAATGTTAGGAATATAAAAATTAGCTGGCCGGATGGCCTATTCTGAGCAGTGAACTAATATGTTCTTAATTTTACAGACGGATAGATAATATTGAAGATAATGACAAAAGACAGTGTTGTTCACATCATCGACAGACTGTATTGAATCTAAAAGTGTCGCTAATTGCACAAAAAAAACACGACCTCGAAACGCAGGTGTTCAAATTTACTTAGTATGGAGGAGAGGGTTTTTGGGTGGTAGCTGTGTCTAAATATAACTTTTAACGACAAAATTTTGGAGGGGAGAGAAAGGTTGGTTCAAAAATCAAGTACATTTTGTAGAAACACAAGTAGAGACGGACAGACTAACAGATAAACATCCATACTTGACTGAAGCATGACTGAAATGACTTTAGTGTAGGAAATTTGAAATTCAAATAAACCTAGGCAGTGACTGGCCACAGACAAGCATATTGTCGGCGCTTAGACGCGGATTTGGGGTCATTTCTCAATAGTTGTTCAGTGATAGACACAGATTTTAAAGTGTGGTGATTTCCATATGAAAGAAAGTGTAAGAAGTTTAGGGACGCCATACTATAGCCAGCAGCTCAGCTGAGTTTTGCTAGCAATTCTGTGTTATTTATTCATAATCTGGTAAGATTGAAATTATTTCCTTATATATTTTGAATATTGTTTCATGTTCGAGTGATTTGATACTGCCATATCGAAATCTAGCCTTACAAACAAGTAGGGATTTGCTCTAGACCCCCCGCCCTAGTCAGGGTCTAGGGACCAACAATGTACATAAACTCCAGCCGGGGTTAGGCAAGACAGATCAAGTGTTGAGAATAATGAAACATATTACCTATCCTCTTTTAGGGCAGACAACTAATAAATATTTTTCAGAACCTATAGTCTGGGAGGATCTATCTGATGTAAAACCACCATGGTAAATGTGCTGTTTGGTCAGAGAGATCTGACCTGTCTGTATGATGTGGTTGTTGTGTCAGTGTGTGTCCAGACGTGGGTAGAGAATAGATTTTGACACATGGCCCATACTTTGATTGCAGAGCTGGGAGTTTCTGTTGTCAACAAAGCAGTGACTATTCAGTTGGTGACTTTACTCGAGTGTATCTGTGCAGTACTTGTGACAGAGACCACCATTATTGCCCGCCAGCACGGAGAGGTGGGACCACCTGATTTCAGCACCAGAGCTACAACGACAAGATGAGTGAGCCTCTGGTCTGCTGGACATTCACCAAAGCCCTTTAGTTACTAATAACCCCATAAAAAATTCCCACCATTTTCTGGACACTGTGTAGTCAATATAGACAGGTGTGATGAGGCCACCCCAACAGCACAAACATTAACTATCCTCCCAAGTAGATGACTACTAGAACATTTTAATAAAACTAACTAGTATAGTACATATATATGTACACTATTGCATTTATGATATAATATTCCATGCATTTCTTTCATAATTTCTAAATCCTTTTAAGTTCTGGTCAACCTAAAAAATTGATACAGAACAAAATAAATGTAATATAATTCTATCAAAAAATTTTACACTATTGAGTTAGTTCAGTGTGTTGTAATATTTATTAATATTATTAGTCTTGTTAAATATCTGTGGGTATATCTATATCCTATTACACCACACTACATAGTCAGAGGTTGAACGGGATATTTATAATCATAAATTCAAAGAAGAAAAAAATGTCCTTGTCGCCTATCTGTAACCAGTGACTGACGAAGAGTGAACCCAGAAACGGCCCGTTTTTCCTGTATACCGTTGATTTTTAAAACAGATTCCATATTATTTTCGTTTTTACTTATATATTAATTTCCTTACCAGATTTACAGCAGCCTTCTTATTTAACTAAAATAGCTGGCTTGTCTCGCACTCCTAGAAGTTGGGTCTCGCGCCCGTCATGGGTTGCATGCACTCATAGTTAAGAACCAATGATCCACGAGAAGCGAACAAACGAGCAGCATGTACTGTTGTATATACAAAACACAATTAACACACATACACTCACACACGGCACACAACACGAATCATGCATAATAAGACAATCGCACCACAAGAATCAAAAGTATTTTCAGTTCTGGACGTATGTGCACTGTGGTACGCACAAGACGGGCGGTAAATTAAACATATGCAATCTCAATGTATTATCAGGCAGTGATTCACGTTTTCTTGTTACTAAAACTGCGATTACATGTAGAAAAGTATTATAATTTTGCCTGGTAAGTTTTATAGCTCAATTATATTTTATTTTATTACAAATGTTTTGTCTTTAATATAAAGTGAAAGGTTTGGGCGATTGCAAACGGGCATAAGGATAACACGACGTAGTTAGTTAGGATAGGGCTATTGAAAGAATTGGACAGGAAGTATTCTCAAAGCAATAGGCAGAAAATGTTTGACATGCGGTATAATAAATGTACACAATATAAAGACGAAATGTGTTGTCTTCTCGTTTGAAGGAGAAAATAGTAGACATAAGCCAGCCATGTTGACAGAGTATCTGACTGCGCGGAGCGTTTCGCTTAAAGTAGGAATTTTCGCCTTTTTTTTTCTTTTTTATAATACATGTCTCGTATGTTATTATTTTTGTCGAAGCTCGAAGCAGAATCTGGACTAGGGTAAGGCTAGATGTATGACAGCCCGAAATATGTTTGGGTTTAGGCTAAGGCTAGATGTTTCTTGACAAAGCTCAATGCCGGACTGAATTAAGGCTAGCTGTGTGAGAAACTTGTTAGAAGGTTGGGATTCATGATAACTTTTTACAAAACTCGAAACAGGGTTGATGTTAGGTTGAGGCTAACGTTTTGACAATGCTCGAAACAGGGTTGAGGTTAAGTTAAGGCTTGCATTTTGACAAAGTTCGATGCCTGGTTGGGATTAGGTTAAGTCTAAACATTTAAATAAATAAAGAGGGAAAACCCGAGACTTTTAAACGGTAGAATGAAAAATAATTACAAAAACACACACATAGTAATACGTCTTACAAAGAGAAAGGACAGGAAAACATACGTTTGCGGCGAGACACAGTTAGTGGGAATAACACTATCTATCAGCTACATAGTCAGACAGACAATACAAATGTTGAGACACCTGGTCAGCATGTTGCCAAAATCAGATGTCATCACAAACCTTCGACAGCAGACGATCTAGCCTCAAGGCAAGGAAACATTCGAGAGAACAGTTGATAGACGTACAAACATTAAGTTGACCAAAGCACGCTGCTTCTTGTTCAAAAATTAAAGTATCACATCCCACCTTGCTTAACAGCGGATGTTCAACCCCAGCGGCCGAATTCTGACCCATTATATGTAACTATAAGATAATTTTAGAATAACACGTATAATGCCCATGTGGTCAAATATGCGTCATTCCATATGTAAATGAACGGCTTTCAAGTTTATATGAAAAGTTACATTCTAAAATATGCATTGACTCTTAGAAACATTAGTAAGACATTACTTTATTGTTTTGTTGTAGAAGATTTTGGACCTTAAGGGGTTAAAAGAAAAAAAGATTATTTCAAATAATTTTTCTATTTTGTTTCAATCAATGAAGAGAAAAACTATGCTTAACCACTGATGTGTTATAGTTATATAGTGTCCATAATTTTATATTATGTTTTTAATTGCCAATATTTGCTTTTGGTATTATTCATCCTGTTCAATTATTATAAATAGAAAAAATGAAAATGTCCTAATTGTGGATGTATGTGTGTGTGTATTTTCACGTTGTCATAAGACGATAGAACCTTCAAACTTGTTATGACGTAAAAGGGTATAGGTGTCAAAGGCTGGAGCGTTTGTGAAAGACGACATAAATGAGATTATAATTGTGGCTGGAAACCTCATTATGTCAAACAAATTGTTAAAGAAACTACGACGGCAAGAACATGTGAATGCTCCTGCAAGGAGGTCACCTGCAGCGGAGGCTCCATTCTCCACAGGGAGCAAAAAACGAAAATGATGATGAACGTGAATATGAACTTCTCCCCCAGGTGTTGTTCCTGGGGGTCTCCTATGAGAAAAAGAAGGATTAAGACTACTGATGCCTCACGCACTTGGTACAAGGCGACTAATATAATATATGAATGAGGTTGCGACCGAAGACGCAGCAAAATAGATGTTTGCAGTCAGCGATTCATAGCTTGACTGCTTGCGTCAGGGTCAGCGAACCAGAACTGACCAAGACCCTACTCCACCTCCAAGTGGTGGTCCTGGAAACAGGCTGCATCACTGCAGTCTGGCCGAGAGAGTAGGGATGGAAGAGGAAAGGACAACCCGGTCCCAAAAAATGCCGTGCGGAAGTCGGATGTTTCGGGCCGAAAGGTGTAAATATCTCAGCTTCGCTGTAAACGGCGACACAACGCAACCAACGTACTTTTCAGGACGAACGAGGAAGAAGGAAGATGAAGAAGAAGGGTTGGCAACCTCATCATGTAAAAGAAACTACTACAAAAACTACCACTACAAGAGCGTGTGAATGTTTTGTGCGGGCTTCCTGTAATGGATCCAGCTGCAGTGGGGGCTCCGTGCTCAACTGGGATTGACAGTTAAAATGTTGATGAGTATGTATTACTAGAAATCCACTAGACATTTAGGAGCCGAGGTAGCGCAGTGGTTAGTACACTCGCTTTCTAGCTTGGTGGTCCATGGTTCGATCCCCAGTTGAGTGGGATTTCGTAGACCGCAAACGGATCCGCGGTCGATAGAGCCTCGTGAATTGGGTACCTTAACAACTCTGTGAAGGTTAAGGCGGCCGGTGTGATGCTGACCACATCACCCCTAGCGTGCCGATGGTCAAGAAAATACGGGCCTAACACCGTATTCCCAATATGCCTCAATAGGCATGTAACGGAATCCTTCACCTTTACCTTTACTAGACATTTACATCGGCACATACTCACACTAACAATTACATATTACTTGTTAAATGTTGTTTAACTATGTTGTGCTGCCGCTTGGTGTGTCCATTCTTAAAACCTGTTCTATTGATATAGGCAAGTAGCACAGAAGAAGGTGTGACAAGAAATATTGAAGAGGACATGCCAAGTAAGACAGAAGAGAATGAATCCAATAAGGGCATGGCAAAAAGAACTAACAAGGACATAGTTCGCATTATAGAAAAGGACATAGCAGTAAAATCAGATGAGGGCATGTTAAGAACAACAGAAGAGTAAGGAACGAAAGAGGACATTGAAATAAGGACGTGAGAGGATATGCCAAGCAGAAGATTGGGAGACCAAAGAGGACAGAGCAAGAAGGACAGAAGGAGACATCGCCAGAAGGGCAGAAAAGAACATAATGATGATAAGACATGACAACAATGAGAAAAGCCAAAGCAACCCCACTTTGAAAAAAGCTTTATATATCAAATGTATAAAATGCCAGCTTTTTCTGTCAGAAAACTTCGTAACGCTAAGGGATGCAACAAGTTATTTTGGTTGATAGTTAGACATTAATTGTATTGCTTTCTTTATATTTTGGTTTTTTAATACTCTCTGGAAAATAACTGCCAGTAATGGGCTTTGTTAGACTGCTTAGGCGTGTGTACCTTGCCCTGAGGGGGCTCTAGTGCCACAGCCACCACCCCTATCCACCCGGGGACGTGCTGCGGTGGCGAAGCCACTGCATTTACCGGTCTGCCGAAAAGACGCCATCTGGCCGGTCACAGAGCTCTGCCCCATCTGGACTGGGAGGACCCGGTGTCCGGGACCACACACGGTCTCTTCGGGGCAGCGCTGGCCTGCACACTTAAGTTCATCTCATAATCGGTACCGACGAGATGAGGTTAATGCCCGAACTTGCCCTCGTGTGTACTCTCCTTCTGCCGCTATAACACCTTTATTTTAACGAGACGTCGGTCCAGCCAAAACTCATTCGGGACCGAAGGTCCGCGAAAAAAGAGAAATCTGGTACAGGCACATAACCCATTTGCTGCCTCAGCCGCGCTGGGAGGTCTCGGCAACCGGGACCACACACAGCCTTGAGAGGACAAAGATCGCCTGCGACGAGGGCAACGAACGAAACGCTTGCCCCCCACAGGGCAACGAACGAAACGCTTGCCCCCCACATTTTTTTTTTTTTTTATTTAAAAAAGTACTTAAAAATATATTAATATTAAAGAGTGTAAAACTACGTTATTGTCGTACGGAAGTTTAATTGTTTTATTTTGCCCGTCTGAGTATATAGAGTGGATGACGACAGATACGCGAGAACGTATAGAAATAGATTTTTCTCACAGGTGGTAGAATTGAGGAAAAAAGATCTGTCTCTGCAGTGATTAGTTAATCTCTTCCAGCCTATCCGTACGACAGTACTTTATTGCAAGACAGCTTTTATCTCCATATAACGAATAGATAAGTTTCTCTTTACACACACACACAGCTGTGTGACAACAAGACCCACACACACACGTGAAAAACTAAGCATAAATGGGTATAGGTCTGACCAATTCACAAAGGTAAGTTTCTGTGCAGTTTATTAACATTAAAACTCGACAACATCAAAATATCTAAAGGAAAAGATAAAAAAAAGAGTCATTTACATGCATATGAAATAAAGCAGAATAGATGCACCATCCCCCTATGGAGAAAAGAACCCAAAGTTAATAACCCAAAGGTCGAAGGTTAGCACTATGTTAAAGAGTAGGCAGTAAAGTAATCAAGTTCCTACTAGATGCTACCCAGTAAAGTAAACAAGTTTAAGCAAATCCAATGTTGGTAAATTCCCTGAAACAAAGAAAAATACTCACACACTCTTTCAAACAGTGGCTACCCACTCACTCCCACCTACTCTTGGTCTGGTTGCTAAAAAAATGTTACAAGTGATGATGATGATAATCCTATCGGACAACTCTACGTTAGAGCTCCGATTCTGCACTGCGTAAAATCTGGATAAATCCGCTTGAATACGACTGTCAGAAGCCGGGAACAATAATGATATTTTTTACACCCCAATGGGCTGGTAAAAGTTTGAAAAATATCTGGGTTTTGTAAGTCCAGTTAAACTTATAAGTTAAAATGTTTCACATGTATCTTTGGCGAGTACACGTTTATAAATGAACAATCGGTACCGCTCAAATCAAGTAGAGGAACAAGTAACCCAGAAACCAAAAGTGAAAAGAGAAAAAAAACCGCTGGACGCTCTTGTGATCATGTCTTCGAAGAATATAAGAAACGTTCATGGAGAAAAAAAAAATGCTACTATACTATGAAACTATATACACACACAGACGGGGACAAGACGATCTCTTCTCCACTCCGTTAACCCTGATTAAATTTAAATGGCACACGGTGTTTTCCTTTACGCCTATAAGGTCAGCATTCACTTGCACTGAGTTTAGGTCGGATGAAGTTATGCAATTCTTCCGCCCCTGCTCGCACCGGCAGTCAGCGTACAACGTTAATTATTTTAAATATCCATCAGCGCACTTACACAAAAATCACCCGTCTTTAATAGCTATTAAATTGTCGGCGTCTGTTAGTCATAGTATGGAATTAAATAATAGGCACTTATAATAAATACACAAAATGAAATATAGCAGGAATTCTTTACCATCACTATCAGACGTTTTATTCTATGTCGAGTAAGCTAAAACCGTCTCTTCTCGTGTGAGAAAGCGTGTGACGAAAATTAACAGTTTAATTTAACTTCTGGTATGAAATTGCTACGCGTTATTTTATTTCACAAGGTTTTAACAAGAGGGAAAATTCTAAGTGAAGAATGATGGTAAACGCTAACACTTTTAAAACACTTTTGCACTATTTTCTACCAGAAAAGCAGAATGAAAAATCCCCACGAATGCTAATAACACATTTTCCACAGTAATGATTTTAGAACTGCGTGCTTAGAATATTCAAAAATTCTGAGTGATACTGATGGCAGGTTTAAGAAAACACAGTTTATATATCATTATATTTCTCTGATCTATAGATGTTGTTAGTGTTCGTGCTACTGTGTGTAACGGAGAATCAGAAACATAGTTACAAGATAAAGGCTTACGGTCGGTCTTCCGTCCGGCTTTTTCGACCGGCATCAAAAGACTTATTACGTGTAACGGGTTTCTCGAAGGTTTCGCCCGCGACTCGACATCAAAGCGTACTCGGGGAATTTTGGATTTCCTTTCGTAGACTTCAAAAAGATTCTGTGTTTTTCACGTGCGATCTGTCAGGTATCGTATGATTGACAGATAAGCTCACGTGAGAAAACGAGGTAAACAAATCTGATTAGCTTCATGTTATTACGGGCAGGTCACGAAAGTTTGTAAACACTTCGTTTGCTTGTGTTCAAAGAAAAGAGGCGGGACGAAAAAGTAAGCATTTGTGAGTAAAGACAGGCAGTATATGCATGGTTTTAGCTAGCAAATCATAGAGCGCTACGAGGTTACAAAACTGTCAGATTACTGTAGGCGCTTTTTCCATTATACGTCACAATTATTAGTAGATTTTAAAAAAAATTATTCAAGAATGTTACAAAAATATTTATAGAATGTGTGATCCCGTATGCACACATTTGGATCCTGGCTGGTGCTACGGAGTTCGTGTACATTGATGATGCACAGGTAGCTTACTTACTAACAGGAGGAAGCAATTCACTTTCTTCTGGTGTGTTGCGAGAAGAAAAATTATGTTATATATTGTGACAGCAAGAACGGGGGAAGAAAAGGAGACTGGGCACGAAAGATAGAATGCATTGAACAGTTCGATTATACTGTATGGAATTAAGTCAACAACATTACTGATAAACAGCACATGAACTGGAGACAGGAAGATGCGGAGATCCATGATTTAAGTTGTACTAGATTAAAACACTGCCATCAATGGTACCTATACCTTGTAGCGGTATGGCAGCTTGCGTACCCTGACAATCCCCAGAGCTATGCCAGTGGGAGTTTTACTCCTGGTAGGTTCACCCAAGCTGGACTGGTCTGTGTGGGTAGGGGTCAGACAAAAGCTGGTACCCTGGTCCTCCAGGTTGGGGGTTTTAGCATAGGGCTGACACCCCTGTCTATGTAAAAAAACAATGAAGTTACGGAAACAACATCAAATGAACAAACTTTGCTGCGGGATGGACATTCGGAGTCTGTGGCTCGTATGACTGTCAGTGGTGAAAGCCGAAACCAGAGTTGCGTGCTTTATGTGCTTCTCTATGGTGCGGAATGCTGGAGAGTCACAGAGAAGGAAATGTCAAAATTGTCCTCTTTTCACACAACATGCCTAAGAAAAATTCACCGAATCTTTTGGCCGAATACCATCACCAACCAAGATCTGCTTACTCGTAGCAAGCAAGAGGACATGCATACCATCATAGCTGGCAGACGCTGGAGCTGGGTTGGTCATGTCCTCAGAAGAGACCCCGATGCCATCACAAGAACAGCTATGCTTTGGACCCCTGAAGGAAAGCGAAAGAGAGGCCGACCAAAAACAACTTGGCGGAGGACTGTGGAGGCTGAGATGCAAAGAATGAACCAGAGTTGGGGCACTGTACGAAGGATGGCCACCGACCGTGCAAAGTGGAATCAATTTGTTGTTGCCTACAAGACGCCACTAGGCGTGATGGCCACTGACTGCTTTGACGGTCGGTGGTTAAGGATCGAAGAAGAAGAAGAAGATTAAAACAACAGAAAATCAAGATGCTCTTCTGTCATGTTCAGACTTGTAACATCAGATGTAAAACCAATATTTTGGTTTTTTTTAAATACGTTTGAATAAGTAAAATTGCCGTTAGGTATTGGTGATTTTGAATTTAATTCCCGTCTTATGACAGGTTTGTACACTAGTAGATCAATAAGACTGGAACAGTTGCAGTACTCATCTCCTCGAAGATAGGACAGTATAGATGATGATAATAATAAAGCTGGTGATATAGACAATAAAGAGGTATTAAAAACCACTACTAGATTGCTTCGTTCTCTGTTTGAGAAGATTCTGAATTTTCCATTCATTGCGTCCTAAAGATTCTGAATTTTCTATTGATTGCGTCCTGAAATCGTCTTATGATTCCGGTAAGTTCTAACAAAAACGTTTACTTCGCTTCATCTCAGTTGGTTAAGAGAAACTCACTTAGACGTTTCTCTTCTACCCTGGAGTGTAGAGGTTTGTCAGAGAGAGAGATAGAGAGAGAGAGCGCCATACTATCCTATCGGCTGTCTTCTTCCTGACAACGTTCCAATCTAGTCCTCGATCCTTCAGAGAGTGTCTAATGTTATCCGCCTAGCGAACTTTTGGTTGTCCCGGAAGTGTAGATCCCTGGCTCTTAGTTTTCCATATTTATCGTGGTAGCCGATCTTTTCCCGTTCTGCGGACATGGCCAAACCTTCATAATTGGGACTGTTTCACTCGGGTCTGCAGTGGCTGGGTTTTGATGCCTGCCATGAGTTGACTTAGAATTTCCTGTCGATCAGCCGGTCTAAGAGCACACTTTCTTGTCTCTGATTTTGTGTCTCTGCCAACTTATTTGAGTTTAAATTAATATTCTAGTCTTAGGCAGTGTACATTTTAAATTAGACTGCCCCGTAGTCCCCACCTTCACGCATCTTTGCTTCGTCTACACAGGTGCAAACGAAATTCTTTCATGCTGGTAGCTGCGTATCTTCAGATGTCTTAGGATTCAGGGGAGAGCTTCCTACTTAGTATTCCTTTTCACTAAGATATGATCTAACTTTCAAGTGGCTGATGGGGAAATCCCGAACGCCGGCGGGTCCTTCCTTTTCATGTCTTTTAATGCTACTGATCTGCTCGTCTTCCAGAACCCTTTTAGTTGAGACACCGATGAGCGTGTCTCTCGCTACTTCCTTGGTCAACCAAGCTAAGAACTTTTTCTTCTCTGGTGGCAGGGGAAATCTCCTGGTTTTCCGACGTCTTTGTCCCAAGTTTTCCCGGTTGCTTGTCCGACAAGGTATTAACCAGATGTGGGGTGATCTAAGACAGAACATGACTATCTAATCTCAGTTCAAGCATTATTTATTGCTTATGTCCCAGAGTACTAGTGGACTCCTATCTAGAGAGTGGAATTAGTGTTACTAAGCCTGATATAAGTTGCATATTAGGAATGTATATATATTTTTTTGTAATTTCGATATATGCTGGAGTCCACTGGAGACAGACAGCACTGTCAGCCATTCATCCTTTTCTCGTTTAACACAACTTATTGGGTCATTTTATCGAAGATTTATTATTTTTCCTCGCAACTAGGCAGTGAGTGGATATAATCGTTTGAGTCTTCTTTAAGACAGCCAACAATTACCAATCCTTCCTCTTTAACAGCTCCCGTAATTGTGTGGTCAATTATAACTTGTAGCCACCCACCAGTGGCCATTGTCTTTTGCTTTCATAGAAAAGTAAGCACATTCCCCGTATACATGACAACTTTACGTCTTCAGCGACACCAGAGGCTAATTCCACCAGCAAAGAATTAGGGACGGTGAACTACGGAACCCCAACACAAATTTTACTGTGGATTATTAGCAAACCTTCCAGTGGGTTATTTTGTTGATTCAACGACTGCGCAGAAGGAAAATATTTCCAATTCGCTGGATTTCCTATTTTGCTCTAAGATCTGGATAATTTGCAAGGAGACGGAACTTGTAGACTTTGACTCAACTTTAGAGTGGTACCACCATTTGAGTATTGGCATGTTGAACTGATTGGCCGTCCTTAGAACGAAGACTTATACTTTATTTCCAGAATCCTTTTTTTTCTCTTTTCTCACCACCGATTTTTTTACATTGTGGGATATTCATTGATGTGTGTATATATATATATATATATATATATATATATATATATATATATATATATATATATATATATATATATATATATATATATATATATATATATATATATATATATATATAGGGACTAATTGTTGTCCTTATGAATAGTTGTTATGGTTAATAAATATATATTTTATAGCTATTAGAATTACTTTGCTATTTGATCTGTCACTTTAAAGTTGACATTTCTTCTTACTGGTATATTTCTTATATGTCGGAGAGAAGGAGGGTATGTATGACATTTGAAATTGTGAGTGTGACAGGAATTAGGAGATTTCATATACATCTTTTCTCCTGATTGTCATACAACACTCTACATTCACAATTTGTTAAACTATATCTTTCTACTGTCATCAATTGCCCTTAGTCGTATTCTTCAATCACGTCACGACAATGCCATGACCTATCGTCTGGTTGCGGACTATGTCTTTTCTTGTTGTTTGAATCACTTTCTTCAAGATACCTCATTTCTCAAGATTTGGAGCTGGGTTTTGTAGTTGTAGTCATTGCCCATGATTCACATCCATAAGTCAAGACTGGGAAATAGGCGGAGCAGTACAGAGCCATCTTCATCTTCTTTCCAACTTTTCTTTTGCAGAGGAATCCTCGATTTATGGTCTGAAAAAGTATCCCAGCTGCTGCTCTTCGGGTAGCTAACTCTTCTTTGATGCCTCCCTTCCAGTCTATGACTGGTGTTAATGGAAGTTTGTGGTTTATTGTAACTGAGAAAATCAGTTGATAGCATTAACTCTTAAAGAATGTGGTGGTTTCTCCCATGTTTGATGCAAGAATTTTGTCACTTTGAGTTTTCATTAGCAATAAAGCTTAATTAAGATTCAGTTCTTACCATGTTTAAAATTTTAAGATTTTAAGCGAAATCCTGGACCTAGAACACTCAGGGTAAGAGCAATTAAAAACACACACACACGGATAATGGAAAAAATAGACAGCAATGAAATTGATAAAGAAGAGAAAGAAATACTTTTCACTGATGACATAGGGCATGATGGCTTGGCATAAGATTGTTGAAGCCCTATGCTTCAAATGCTGATGGTAATGAAGGAATCAAGCGGTGATTGTAGGTTGTTTACGTTAGCAAACATAAAAATTTCATATTTGCATCACTTGCACTTGTAACCTTGAATAAGGTTAACATTAGGAAAACACCAGCTATTGCAAAAATGCAAACAGTACAAGCAGTGGATTGAAAAAGCTCGACTACTTTTAGAAACCGAACGAACCAATAGCTTTTTGAGGTAATTTTAGTGTTCCTAATATTAACTAACGTAAATGTTTTCTTTGAACCAAAATGGTGTTAATTTTGTGTGTCATTTAATTTAGCAATGGTATTTCACCGATATTTCAGTATGGCGGCTCTTCGGTCTTTGAATGACTGGTAAATTTTAATTTGTATGTTTCTTTTATTTTTGTTGTAAATAGGTATCGATGTAACTGCGAGCAAACACATAAAACCTGGGCATATTGTGTTCACAATAGATGCTGGGTCTGTACAGACGGGAAAGAAACTGATAGTTTAAAAACTCTTTATAATGGAACCACCTTTCAATAGATACTCTAAGAAAAATAAAAAGAAGAATACATCAGACCTCACTCTGAAATTGTCTCCTATTGATGACAGTGAACTCGTCACTCCAATCCATAAGCAAGAATCAAACCCGAACCCTTATTTAGAAGACATGTATTGCAAAAGCGAGTCTGCTCAGAACGTGTCCTTCAATTCTCGATCAGGAATTAGAACTTCCGTAGATTTAACTGAAAAGCATTCAAAACTTCGGAAATCTAAAGTTGTAATCGAAAACACACGCCAGAGAATGAAATCTTCGGTTAAAAAGGCAACAGAAGTAATATCACAAGAACTGAGAAGGAATTCTTTCACGGATGCGTCAGATGTCGGCCAAAAGAAGGAAGATTCGAAACACACAAGAGAGAGTTTGTTAAACATTTCTTCACTGGACGATGATACTTACGATGTCACCAAAACTCCATTCTGTGACGTATTGCATGCTCTAAAGCGACGGCGCAATCGAAGACGAAGTCATATGACCCTTCTGTCACCCGATAGTGACACCATTAGTCGCCACGTGGATGTCCTTGGCCCTGATGCAGGTAAACGTACCTTTGATGTTATTAAATGATAAAGATTATTGTTTTTGTTTTGTTTTTGGCCCCTGCACAATGGGATTATCCTGCGCATGGAATACCCGGTTCAATCCTATGTGGGTTATACTTTATGCATAGAGTTTTCATTAGTCTATCACCATCATTAGGATTATCATCATCATCATCCTCATCATCATTCTCATCATAATCGTCATCCTCATCATCATTGTCATCATCTTTACCAATATCATCATCATCAACATTATCAACATCATCATCATCATCCTCATCATTATTCTCATCATAATCGTCATCCTCATCATCATCGTCATCATCTTTATCAATATCATCATCATCATCAATATAATCTTCATCATCCTCTTCATCATTCTCATCATAATCGTCATCCTCATCATCATTGCCATCATCATTATCAATAGCATTATCATCAACATTATCAACATCATCATTGTCATCATCATTATCAATATCATCATCATCAACATTATCAACATCATCATTATCAGTATCATCATCAACATTATCAACATCATCATTGTCATCATTATTATCAATAACATCTTCATCAACATTCTCAACATCATTGTCATCATTATTATCAATATCATCATCATCAGCATTATCAACATCATCATTGCCATCATCGTTATCAATATCATCATCATCAACATTATCAACATCATCATTGTCATCATCATTATCAATATCATTTTCATCAACATTATCAACATCATTGTCATCATCATTATCAATATCATCATCATCATTATCAACATCATCATTGTCATCATCATTATCAATATCATCTTCATCAACATTATCAACATCATTGTCATCATTATTATCAATATCATCATCATCAACATTATCATTATCATCATTGTCATCATCATTATCAATATCATCATTATCAACATCATCATCGTTATCATCGACCTTCAGCTACACACGGAGCACAGGCAACAATATGTTCTTCTATCTCCCTCTTACTCCTTTACCCTGAGGATTCCATAGCAAGTTCTGCCTTGTAATACAATCAACAGATTTCTTCAGGGGTGTATCCCATGCAGCGAGAATGTATTCTCTCACCTATTGTTCCACTAGCACTTGTCAGGTTCTTACCATCAGTCTCACATTTGATAACATGTCATACCACTTCAATGTTACCCATTCAAGTACCCATCTATGAAAGTCAGTAATCAATCAGTCATCAAATCAGTCATCAAATAAGTCATCACATCAGTCATCAAATCAGTCATCAATCAGTCATCAAATCAATCATCAATCAGTCATCAAATCAGTCATCAATCAGTCATCAAGTCAGTCATTAACCAGCCATCAAATAGTTCATCAATCAGTCATCAAATCAGTCATCAATCAGTCATCAAATCAGTCAAAATCTTTAGCTCCCCATGGAGCAGAGGCCTTCAACAAACACATGTCAAGTCCTCCTGTCACGTGTCAACATAGGCCTTCAACAAACACGTGCCAAGTCCTAAGGTCACATGTCAACATAGACCTTCAACAAACACATGCCAAGTCCTCCTGTCACTTGTCAACATAGACCTTCAACAAACACATGCCAAGTCCTCCTGTCACATGTCAACATAGACCTTCAACAAACACATGCCAAGTCCTCCTGTCACATGTCAACATAGACCTTCAACAAACACATGCCAAGTCCTCCTGTCACATGTCAACATAGACCTTCAACAAACACATGCCAAGTCCTCCTGTCACATGTCAACATAGACCTTCAACAAACACATGCCAAGTCCTCCTGTCACATGTCAACATAGGCCTTCAACAAACAGATGCCAAGTCCTCCTATCACATGTCAACATAGACCTTCAACAAACACGTGCCATGTCCTCCTGTCACATGTCAACATAGACCTTCAACAAACACATGCCAAATCCTCCTGTCACATGTCAACATAGACCTTCAACAAACACATGCCATGTCCTCCTGTCACATGTCAACATAGACCTTCAACAAACACATGCCACGTCCTCCTGTCACATGTCAACATAGACCTTCAACAAACACATGCCATGTCCTCCTGTCACATGTCAACATAGACCTTCAACAAACACATGCCAAGTCCTCCTGTCACATGTCAACATAGACCTTCAACAAACACATGCCAAGTCCTCCTGTCACATGTCAACATAGACCTTCAACAAACACATGCCATGTCCTCCTGTCACATGTCAACATAGACCTTCAACAAACACGTGCCATGTCCTTCTGTCACATGTCAACATAGACCTTCAACAAACACATGCCAAATCCTCCTGTCACATGTCAACATAGACCTTCAACAAACACATGCCAAATCCTCCTGTCACAAGTCAGCATAGACCTTCAACAAACACATGCCAAGTCCTCCTGTCACATTTCAACATAGACCTTCAACAAACACGTGCCATGTCCTCCTGTCACATGTCAACATAGACCTTAAAAAAACACATGCCAAATCCTCCTGTCACATGTCAACATAGACCTTCAACAAACACATGCCAAATCCTCCTGTCACAAGTCAACATAGACCTTCAACAAACACATGCCAAGTCCTCCTGTCACATGTCAACATAGACCTTTAACAAACACGTGCCATGTCCTCCTGTCACATGTCAACATAGACCTTCAAAAAACACATGCCAAATCCTCCTGTCAGATGTCAACATAGACCTTCAACAAACACATGCCAAATCCTCCTGTCACATGTCAACATAGACCTTCAACAAACACATGCCAAATCCTCCTGTCACATGTCAACATAGACCTTCAAAAACACATGACATGTCCTCCTGTCGCATGTCAACATAGACCTTCAACAAACACATGCCATGTCCTCCTGTCACATGTCAACATAGACCTTCAACAAAAACATGCCAAATACTCCTGTCACATGTCAACATAGACCTTCAACAAACACATGCCAAGTCCTCCTGTCACATGTCAACATAGACCTTCAACAAACACATGCCAAGTCCTCCTGTCACATGTCAACATAGACCTTCAACAAACACATGCCATGTCCTCCTGTCACATGTCAACATAGACCTTCAACAAACACATGCCAAGTCCTCCTGTCACGTGTCTCAACTCTTTCCACGTCTTCCTCATCATTTTAACTTCCGTTTACAGTTCTCTTCTCCACGTGATTTTCCGTCTTCCTCTGCATCTCTTTCCCTGGGGATTCCAGTTCTAGGACTACCTTGAAATGCAATGTTTCCTCAAAGTTTGCCCTTTCTACTTCGTATCTCTTGTCCACTAGCACGTTGTCTGGTTCTTGTCATCAGTTCCATATTGTGTCATATTGTGTCATACCACGTCAGTCCTTCTGTTGTTCTTATGCACCCATGTATTAATGCCTGTAGCTATTTGGTTGTTGTTTTTGTTGTTCTCCATGTTTCAGATCTATACAATAGGACTGACTTGACATTTGAGTTGAAGATTCTGATGTTTGTGTTGGACTTGTTTTCTTTTGATCTCCATCAATTTCCCAATTCCAACACAAGCCCCCCCCCCCCCCCTTGCCCTTTAAATTCTTATTTTGATTTCACCGCCTGTTCTCTGCCCCCACCCCCCTTCCCACACCCGAGGTCTGTCTATATTGCTACTATCATGATTCCTCTAATGTTTTACCTACTAGTGCTACAGAAACCACTACCACCTTCCCTTCCACAAAGGATACCGCTTGTGCCGCTCATGCCACTGTTAGTGTTTCAGCATATGAGACATGTAAACTTTCTCATATAATATTATCTATCTATACTAGCCACCATTAAAAACGCATCGAAATCGTGACATGTTTTCACTGTTGAAATGTTTATGCAAGTGAGCGATTTTGAAACCCCGAAAGTGTGCAAGTGATGAAGTTCATGTATTCCCATTTTACTGTCGGTGTGATGTTTACTTCAAATCTTGCGTGCTTCACGTGCAAAACAAGGTTTTTGATAAATTCTGGCTTTATTAAAAGTCGAATCACATTGAAATTTGGCACACGCATTAGTCAAGTTTCAGCGAGTAAAAAGCCATTATCTGTTTTCATCGAAAGAAAGTCTGTTAATGTTTTTGTCATGCCTCGACTGTCGTCACAAGAGCGATGGCAAGCTGTTGGTATGCTCAGCAGTGGAATGGCGACCAGAGAAGTTGCCAGACATTTCAATTGTGACCAGTCCACTATAGTGAGGCTGAACCAGCGATTTCGGGCGACAGGTACCACCAATGACCGTCCCAGGCTTGGTCAACCTCGTGTAACAACACTAGCTCAAGATCGCCAAATTCTATTGTTACATCTGCGCAATCGCGTCCAAACAGCTAGGCCTCACACAGCTAACGTTACCAAGAATTCCTTAGCCCAGCAACCTTTTCTTGTACTGGATTGGCCTGCAAACTCTCCTGACATGAATCCGATTGAACACGCATGGGATGAACTGAACAGAAGGGTCCGCCAGTATGACATCAACAATGTGAATGATCTCGAGCGAGCACTTATTGCAGAATGGAACGCCATACCCCAAACATTTTTCAAGACACTCTGCAAAAGCATGAGACGCCGAAGCCAAGCCTGTATTGATGCTGTAGGGAGTCATACACGGTATTAATGATGGCTGTGACTGAATGACAGTGAGTGCGACTTTTGTTTTTACACCTACGGTTGACAACTGTTTCGGAGCCGGTTCTGAATTGTCTCATGTTTAATAATACAGCAAATTTGGGTTAGTAAATGGATCAGAAATGTAAAATCAGTGGTTTCATGTAGTTTAAATTTAACACAACGAGTTATGGTTCATAAACTAATGCGATGCGTTTTTAATTGCGGCTAGTACATATGATATTTTTCATAATGTTTCTATTTGTTACCACTGTTTTGGTTTTCCTACAATGCCTAAATCTTTTGTTTTAAAGCTGTTTTTTTTTTCGCTCGAGCGCGCTTCTGTCAACGATAAACAAATGTTCTTTAATTTTATCAGGACTAGATTTTGTACTCAGAAAAGTTAAATCTTAAGGGATGGTTTTATGCGTGTAGTATTTGTACACTCTTCTGCTGTCCTGTTTCAGATAATGTAATATTCAAAACGCCCGGTGTAGTTGCCCGGGGAGGGTCTCTGACGAGACAAATAATGAATGCAACTTTTCCTCTCTCAAGTATGTCGTACAAGGCAACTAAGGCGATGTTTAGCATGGGGCTGGCAACCTTGTCATGTAAAACACAATCTTGCAGAAACCATATATATATATATATATATATATATATATATATATATATATATATATATATATATATATATATATATATATATATATATATATATATATATATATATATATATATATATATATATATATATATATATATATATATATACAAGAGAACGAGAATGATTGGTGCAGGCTTTTTACAAGGGACCAATCAACGGCTGTGGGGGTTCTATGTGCTATAAGGAATGACAAGGAACTGCTTGATGCATGAATATTGAAAACTTTATCCTTTTTCGTTCATTAGATACTCTGAACGTTGGTCCTTTACTGCAATACTCCCACTCAGTTATGTCCATATTCAATGGTCTTACACTGACTATATTATAACAGATCATAATAGTCCCCTGTCAGTCATTACTGATTATGGGAATGATGCGCCCTTGGGTCGACAGTAGTCAACTGCTATTATTGCCCAGTGTTCCTTTTGGCTTTTTTTTCTCTTTTTTTTTTCACCCACTCTGAGGTGGCGTAATAGAGAGCATCGCTGCTTGGCAGCTTCATCTTCCCAGGTTGCTGGATTTACGTTCAGTGCTTTCATGTCTCTATTGCACACATCTGTGAACCTCAGCTGCGGTCACCCGGCCTTTCTTTTGCCTCATGTGACCCTTTTCATTGTCTCCTCGGTCAAATATATTTTAACAGTACACGTGAAACGACTTTCATAAATGGGTGCTTGCGTGGAGTAGAAGTACTGAAGTGGTACGACAAGATCATTAATGTAGAACTGATGATAAGAGCCAGACATGTGTCAGTAGAACAATAGACGAGAAGCAGACGCTGGTGATCGATTGGACACACGCTGAGATAAAAAAAAAAAGAAACCATATAAGTATATGATGTTAACAAAAGACGTAAGTTTCTTTCTCTGTTCATTCAATTCACACATACGCAGTGGCCACTTTCAGACACACTTACCCAAGTAGTTGTCGCAGGCATTCCAATGAAATACACTAATAAGTAATATATATATTTAGTGTCAAATTTAAGTTTGCCAAATCCAGCCCCAGACTCTCCGTAGTTGCTGACTGCAAATTTCACAGGAGTCGCTAGAGTCGGTGTTAAATTTGTCCTGGGTACAATAAGTTTTCTATGCCTTCAGTTGGTTGGAGTAAGGTTCATGCGTGGTGATCGCCGACGTAGAATAAATAGAACATATACAGTTCCTAGGTTGTTTAGCCTCAGGTGCGGAAACGCTAGGTTAAGTTACACAAATGTTGATGACAATATACTTCGCCACAGCTGGCTGATGATATTTATATAAGTATATCTGGTAATTGTTTTGGCCCAGTTAATATTATAATTCAATGGTTCTATTCCGGTTTCTCTCATGAAAATGAGAAAAATTGGACCGCACAGGTCACAGCAAGAAGCTCATCAATATTAAATATTCTTGGATGCTTATAATATTATAAGTTCATATGGCCATAAGAAAAGCCGCTAGTACTCAGGTTTGATCAGCCTATATTTTAGGAAAAGAAAATATAAACATTTAACCAAATTATCAATATCATATCTAACACGTGTTAAAATAGGACCTCTTCACCACTGTTATAAATTAGATTTAAAACACACGTGTCTAGCTTATCTTATCATTCTGTTAACCCGTGATATGAACACTAGTCATTTAAAAAAATTACATAAAATGGATAGAAGTAAAAAATATATGCCGTCAGTAGACAGTTATTTAATGTATGTACTACTACTACGCCAATTTGCCGTTTGGTTCTCGAATCAAAGGTAATTTTACCACCTCTTGACTTTCATCATCTCCGCCTTGCTGAATATCAGCTACGCAATTTTCACCTGAAAGTTTTACAATCCAAGGTCCGTCTCACTGAATATTGTGTGTTCCCCTGATCAAAGAATCTATTACGCCATGCGCCGCGCTTCGCTCTCTGTTTCAAATAGGGCTTGATTGCCAGATGGCTCACGTGTTAATTACACTGGTGAATCGTTCGTTCATGTAGCAAAAAAAAATACTCTAGATGGGGAGGGGCAAAAGTGGATGATTACTGCGGCACTATTCTCATCTGTGACAGTAAGGGGGAAAAACACATGCGACATTATATGGTGGCAGACATGCATGAGATGAAGAAGACATGGAAGACTGATGGTACGGGACAGGAAGACTTAGCATAAGTCTGTTGAAGGCCTATGCTCATTGGGGAGCTAAAAGTGGTGACATTTGCATGGGAATAAATGGTCAAGATCAGCATTATGTTGTCTTATGTCATTATGTTAGCGTCTCTTGATTTGATATATCCATAGGTTGTAGATTCTTTCATTTCTTACATGACATTTTAATTTTTTTCTTTATGCACGTAGCAATATTTTAGTTTTTGAAGAAAAAGAAAAAAAAATGCAGCTACTGTACGGCATAGCGCCATAGTGTTGCCGCAGTAAATAGATCATACACAGTCATATTTTCACATATTTTAATCTACGTTTTTTTCCGGGCCTGCAGCAGATATAGCGAGACTTAGAATGAGAGACGAATCAGACTCGCCGTCCTCCCCTTCGGCGCAAATATCCATCAATGACGCCAGATTGTTACTTGGCATTTTCAGCCTAGACCAACTTGGTTTTGCTCCGTCCAACCTGGTCAGAACAGATCCAACCGTTGCCAGAGTAGTCGTGGATGCTTTGAGGGATTACACAGAAGAGGTAATTAGCTCAGTTCGAATGGAGTTTGCACCTACATCTGTATATCTTTATTTGTTAAAGCTGTGTGTTTATATCTAGATAATTATATCACTTCCTTAGTATTTATAACTATATATTTATTTAAGTGCTGGTATTTTATTCATGTCTATATCTATGTATTCATACTACTAGCAGTGATTTATATGTATGTATGTATGTAATTCGACCAAGAGTTATTTCTTTTGTCCTCAACCAAAGGGTGGATTCGGCATACCAAACCTCTTTGTACTGTACCACTCTTGACATGTTTCATTCCGTTTAAATATGTTGAGCTATGATGATTGTCTTGTTAAAGCAGCAGATGTGGACTCTTGAGATAAACATATGAACAAAACGTAAGATAGGCCACGTCCATGACAAAACGAACAGCTTTACAAGTGTGACAATGTGGGGTGCCAATGGGTTTGTGGTTGATGGATGACACTGTATGATGTTGTCTTCTTTGCTCTACTGCTATTTACAGAAGTTATGCCTCTTCGTGGGACAAGCTTCCGCTCAAGATGTTAACTTCGAAGGGGTAGGTAGTAAGCTCGTGATCTAGTGGTATATTCACTTGGCCACAGGTTCTATGATAAAGGCTACTGGGTAATGGTTGTTGCAATGAGACAGTCTTTGTTCTGTATCTATGGACGTCACACTTCTTGTTAGTAATAATGACAAGTATACTGGTTCAGCAAACAGCACTGCAGCAAGACTCTGGTTTCATAAATAAATCGAAACGTTTATTTTCAGCTTGATGAAATTATGAAACAGTTCAATTACCAGGGTAGGCTGGTACCAACATGTAGACATTCATACGTCATAAAATCAGCGTGCACATTGTCTGATATAGGTGACCCGTACACGCGTTCTAGGGTTACCTGTGTATAAAATCATAAGCTCATAAACCATTTCCACTGCATGCTGTACTGGTAGGAGCTCTGACGTCTCCTAATTAAAAAAAACTCTTGTCTTCCAGATTTTTGCTCACTTTTAGGAAGTGCTCTATTCTTAATACGAAAGTTCTCCTTGTAAATTTCTCTCGGACTCGTAGAATATGGGACTTAAACTTCACTAATATCCACTTGGTCAAACTGTTATGGTCAGCAGTCTTCACACACTGCTCTACGAAACCTCGTTAGGGCCAAACAAGTCCTGTTGCTCTTAGATGTGCTACCTTCACTGACTTTCTCCAACTGCCAGTGCAGAAACTAACTTCCTATCTCCTTTTGTCCACTATCTTCTGATTGGCTTGACGTTCTCACCTAAGCCCAATCACTTATTTTGCATTGAGCCCCGATGTGCTTGCTGCCAAATTCATGCCGTTCTATTTATAACCCGACCTAGCAGTTTATTCGAGTATTCCCGCTATTTACTCTTCTTAACCCTAATATCTTGTCTACAGTTAAACTTACTTAAACTCTGATCATCTTATTTACCCTGACGGCTCCTATACCTTCTCTTACTCTCCCTTCCACACAAGTTACGATTTAAACGAAAAAAAAAACTATCTAGTTAAAAACTCTGCGGTGTATTGGCCAAGGCCTTTATGAGTAGACCTTACTGTTGATTGTGCGGGCGAAGGAGTGAGTGGAGAAGTACATATCAATGGTCATTACATTGCTGTTACAGTATGCATTTAATTGCGGAAACGGGACATTGATCATTATTATTAGTTTGATCACTAAAATGCACCAGCAATGAATGAGACGAGTGGCTGTTGTAAGATGACGGGTGTTCGTCAGTGGAAGTCCGGAACCTGGAGACCGGACGACCGGCAGTGTGTTTGGGAAATGTGGCTAGCTAGAGTCATATATATATATATGTACATTGCCATGTGAATTTTAATATGTGAAAATCGCTCGTTGATCAAGTCATTCGAGGCTGGCAACCTCAGCGTATAGAATAATGATTCATGAACCATCACTGCACGGGGTGGTGATTGCTTTATTGCTAGTTTCTTAATTAGAACTAAAAGCAGAAAGTAGTCCCAAGTTCCATAGGGAGCAGGGAGGAAAAGATGAAAGAAATGATGCACATTTTAATTATAATACTTACAATTTCAACCAGTGGAAATGTCTATGTGAAAATATTCATTTTTAAATTCATGGAAGTTTCAAACGTTTCAAATCAGTGTTAACATAAATGAAAACATATTCAATTTATGTTGTGAACACTTTTCAATCAGGGGAGATGTGAATGTAAACAGACTATCTGTATTATTAACCTGTCCATTTAAATGTAATGTAAAGCTAAAGCTATTTAATTTAAATGTAAAGAAAGTTTTTTCCTGAGGGATTAAATTAAATTCTCATGAAGGGTAAATTCTGAGATAAATGGGATGGTAGAATAGAACAAGGAGGGGAGGGGGGGGGGGCACATAACTATGTGTCGGAAAACACCACACTCAGAAGAGCGTATTGTTTCTATTCTATTACCACAGTTATTAGTGGTACCAGTAGAAAGTACTGTCTCTGGAACCAAGCGAAGGTAGAAGTTGACTGACGTTGTACGAGACGCCCTCATAAGAGGGTCTTATAGACAGGACCGTTACTCCTTGACGTTCTAGGAACGTGCGTCGCCTTTAACATTGACCAGCGACCAGCGACGTAGTGTAAAAAAAACCTATCAGCGGGAGCAGAAACTAATATTGGCAGCTAAGTGAAAAATATGCGCTGACAAAGTGAACTTTTCCCCATCATCTACTACAAATCAATGATGAAACTATTCAAATTATTTTCAAACTGTTAAAACCTCAAGTGATTATTAAATTTTGTTATTTGTAATGTTACAAATTTAACTTCGATTTAATCACTTTAAAGTAACTGCATGTTTGTCTCAGTCAATTTACTACATACACTATAAACAGAGCTGTACGAGAATAATAAGAATTCCACTGAGTAAATCAGGGTTGGGGGTGGAGGGGGGGCTTGAACGAGCTGAAATTAATAAGTGCTTAATTCCTTCACAAAAGTTGTCGGCAGATTCTATAATTAACGTGCTCTGCTAAAGCAGCATTGTTTTCGCTTATCTGATTATCTTGTGAAGACTCCCTTTGAAATAGAATTACCCTTCTATCTACATCTCTGCCAAGAGTAATGTGCGAAGGTAGCTTGACTGCCTGCGTCAGGACCAGCGAACCAGAGCTGGTCAAGACCGTGCTCCACCTCCACGTGGTGGTCCTGGAAACAGTCTGCAACAGTGCAGGCTGGCTGAGCGAGTACGGATCGCAATGGGAAGGCAAACCCGGTCCTAAAAAATGCCGTGCAGAAGTCGGATGTGTCGACCGAAAGGTGCAGATATCACAGCTACGTTGGAAACAGACACAACGCAACCACCGTCCTTTTCAGGGCGAACGAAGAAGAAGAAGAAGATACCTTTGAAGCCCATATTAGATACTCTTGAGTTTTGGCAACTGTTGGACCCCTACTACAAAGCAGGGGAGGCAATACCGTAACAAGGACATGTATATGCACAATGTGTAAGCGGATTAATGTTTTTGGGAGTGAGGAAATATGAAACCAGAGTATTATGTAAATATATTGGCACCAGTGTAATCATAAGGCCGTATAAGATATGGAAGCTTCGATTTATAAACACTCATATTAATCAGAAGAGACCCCGATGCCATCACAAGAAAAACTATGATATGGACCCTCGAAGGAAAGCAAAAGAGAGGCCGACAACAAAACAACTTGGTGGAAAACTGTGGAGGCCGAGATGCAAAGAATAAACCAGAGCTGAGACACTGTACGAAGGATGGCCGCCGACCAAACAAACAAGGAAGCAATTTGTTGCTGCCCTACAAGACGCCACTCGGCGTGATGGCCACTGACTGCTTTGACAGTCGGCAGCTAAGGATCAAAGAAGAAGAATATTCCGTGAGTCTCCTACTGATACTGCATGCATTTCTCATTTAATCAAACCATCATTCCATCAGATGGACATTAATTTATTCACTCCGTCACATTCTCCTTTATCCCCTACCTCACTCAGTTTTTGTTTTTATTTTACAATGCAGGATGACGTAGTACTGACAGAAATATCCCTGATTCTCTGTGACGACATCTTAAGTAACAGTGCGGCGCACCAACTGATAACAGAAATCGTTAAGGAGAGAAATACTGACAACGAACCTGTTTACCGTGCACTGGAATTCTTCATATCTCAGACCCAAGACCCTCGATGTAATTGTATACCTTATCTTCGCTCTGTGTAACTAACTCAGTAGTTCCATCTTCTCTGTTTTTGTTGTTTAGATGTTGCTGATATTGTTTGGTTTGGTTTGGTTTGGTTTAGCACCATCTTCATTGCACATGGACACACTCCATCAGTTACCCGATCTCCTGCTTTAGATCACACAAGGAGTATCTCAGGACAGTGTACGAACTTCGTAGCACTGCCAGGATCTCAATGTGTGTACACAGGAATCATACATTCTATACATAGTTTTGTGGTGGTGTGACGGTATTGCGTCCCCTGCTTTGCAGTAATGGTCCAACAGTGACCAAACTTAAGAGTATCTAATATAGGCTTCAATAGAGTCTATTTGTACACAAGATTACTCTTGGCAGAAATGTAGATAGAAGAGTAGTAAAGCTTATATCACATAGGAGTCTTCACAAGAAATTCAGGTAAGCGAAAACAATGCTGGCTGTCGCTAAGCACGTTAATTCTATAACATGCCGACCACTTTTGTGAAGAATTCAAGCACTTATTTATCAGCTCGTTAAGCCCCCACCCCTAATTTACTCAGTGGAATTCTCTTATTAAAGTATAGCTCTGTTTAGAATGTGTGGAGTAATTGACTGAGACAAACATGCAGTAACTTTAAAATGATCAAATCGAAATTAAATTTGTAACATTACAAATACCAAAATTTAAAAATCACTTTAAGTGTTAACAGTTTGAAAATAATTTGAATAGTTATGGATAAAGAAAAGCTATCATTCTCGTATTTGGGGATTGCAAAAAAGGTAAGAAAGTTCAGGTGGCAGCATATATTTGAACTTAGCTGCCAATGACGGTTCTGTCTTTTCACACTGATCACTCGTCTCTGGTCAAGGTTGTCGGGTGTAGCTCGTCTCCCAGAATCTTCAAGGAAAGTCTACACAGTGTGTCCTATGTCTTAAAGCGTAGGCCACTGATCCCGTCTTGTTCCAGAAATAGTACGTTCTGCTGGTACCACCAATAACTGTGATAGAAGAATAGAAAAGAACGCTCTTCTGAGTATGGCGTTCTCCGACTCAGTTATGTGTCTCCCCTCTTCTATTTCACAATCCCACTTAACTCAGAGTTTACCCTCGATGAGAATTAAATTTAATCCCTCGGGTTAAAACTTCCTTTACATTTAAACTGAATAGCTTTAGCTTTACATTACATTTAAATGAAAAAGGTTAAACGTACAGATATAATATGTTTTACATTTACATCTCCACTGTTTGAAAAGTGTTCACAATATAAATTCATTCGTGTTTCATTTACATTTACACTTGTGGAAAAGTTTAAAACTTCTAGTAATTAAAATGAATATTTTCCCATAGACAATTACACTGGTTTTGAAAATGTAAGTCTTATGCTTAGAATGGACATCATTTCATCTTTCTCTCCCTGCTCCATAGGGAACCTGGAACTACTTTATGCTTTTAGTTCTCTTTACGAAACTATCAATAAAGTAATCACCAGCCAGTGCAGTGGTGGTTCATGAATCATCATTCTATACGCTGAGGTTGCCAGCCTCAAATGACTTTGACATCCGATAGCGAGTTTCCCACAATAAAATTCACATAGTAATATATACATATATATGTTAGTTCACACGTTAGTAATAAAATATGAAAAGTAAATCCAACTTGCGCCAATCCTGGCTACAGACTTGTCGCACAGATGAATAAAAGAGACGAATCGTTCTTTTACAACCCGTGTCTGGGATTTCTTTGAATTTTACAATAGATTGCCCCTTCTGACTCCGTGTTTTTTTTTCAGTTTTCCTAGTTTTGTTGTTTCTTATTAAATGTAGAGATTTCCTGTGCTTTATAAGTCTTATCTGGTTCTCCAATAAAAGGTCCAGATAACAATTAGGAATTAAGAATCTAGTTTTCACTTTGGCGAAGGTCTGGTGTTGTCTTGGCGAGCGTGCAAATCACAGAGAAATTGTCAGCCTATATTCCCTCCAGTGATGTTATGAATCTAATCAGAAAAATCCAATCATTTCAAATCATGCAGGATAGGCTGTGATATTTCAAAATAGTCTCACGTGAAATAAGGTGCGTGCCTGCAAAGGTCACGTATTACCATAAATGGACATCTGATGCCTTGTATACAATCTTACAAACAGATTTGTAGACTCATATTGTATAAAATGTAATGAATCCATAATTACTTTTTTAACAAGTGACCGGAAGCGATTACATCACATTAGTCTGCCCACATGTGACACACAGACAGTAATCTCGTTATCTGTCGTATGAGTGCGCAAACCCCGGGTCTTATCGGTGAATTAAGCCGATAGCTTAGATCGATGTAAGTTTTGGTCGGCCGCGCCTATAACCACAAATCGTGGTAGCTCTCCTTGCAAATGTGACATTTATCACCTACAGGGCGATTTGATAAAATCAGATATCTTCTACTTAGCAGAAAAAATAAATAAAGAAAGAAAGAAACGTGCGATAATTGACAGCACCTAATAGAAATAAGTACCACAAATATACCGATACTGCCGGAGAGAACCAAAGATCGATAGCAGTCGCCCCGTTTCGTCACAGGTGGGTAGGTTTTCTAATGTTTAAGTTGTGCTCTGGCAGCCGCCGTATGACCTAATCTTTACGATTCCCGAGGTATTTTTAACGTGCACAACTTGCACACGAGACCTATTTATGTTTTTGGCCCGTATCCAATAAAATAGGCATCCAATCTCACAATCCAGAAGATTAATATGGTGGGGGGGGGGAAGGATGACATAATTAGGAATTACTAGTCCTGAAAAAAATGCCATCAATTATAATCCCTGTGCTGGGATCGAAACCGGTACCTTTAGAATTAGCGGCGGACGCCACATCTCTTAGCCACTCCTACACCCTGATTAGAAGTGACATTGTTGCACTCCTTCAGCTCTATAGGTGTTCAGGCCCCCTGACCAAATACTGAAGAGTATGAATGCTGATTGTTCATAGAGCGTGCTGGTTGTATGTACGCTTGACCCAACCACTCACACATTCCTTCCTGCTAGTCTTAATTTTGATAGAACATTCCAGGAGTCTTAGCCTAGTTTATTTATCGATTGCAGTGTCGTTCTAGGCGATCGTTAATTGCCCTTAGTATTTCTCTCACATATCTACGTTGAATGTTCCTACTATGGATGCTCTTGAGGTTAGTCTGTCAGCTCTCTAATTGCCGTACCCCCCTGCATGACAGTGACAGTCGATCCACACCAGCTACTGAAGGTTTGAAGCCTCTATGTACGTTCTTCATTCATCGTCTTTTCATTAGGCTCATCTAATCATTCTAGTTTCATCGTTAATACTTACTGTTGAAGTTATGTATGTGTCTCTGTTACATTGGTGAATGCTATATTAACTACTTAAGGTGAAGTTAAGAATTTAATAATATGTTAAATCACAATTGAAAAGTAAACCAGTGAAGCTATTTACTTAATGTAGAATACTTCACGTCTAAGACACAAGACCCCCACACAAAAGCTATATCACTTATCTTTATTCTTGTTACTAACTCGGTGTTTATTTCTTCTCTTTATATATTATTTTTCCATTCGTAAAACTGACTCTAGTGTCATTGTTATCAATTTTTTTACACTTGATTATCAGTATCAGAGCAGACGCAAATTCGAGGTCAGTCCTACTGTATGGCTCTAAAACAGGACGAAGAAAAGCGACCTCTGAGAACTTACAAACTTTCTTAAATGGGACCTTACGTATAGGCATGAAATGGTGTGACAAGGTCATCAACAGGGAACTGATGACAAGAACCAGTCAAGTACCAGTGAAACAAGAGATGAGAAGAAGACGCCAGTGTTAGACAGTGGCTCTGCGCAGGAAGTGACAATTCCTTGGGACAGTCCAGCACACAATATTTTAGCTCTGCATAATTGGAGAGCCCCTTGAATGGGAGATAATTCACAGTATGCCACGCATTTCTTACGCCTATCTTGGGACCAGATGTGACGATCCTTTAAATGCAAGCCATGAAAAGCTTTCATCTACACTGTAGAAAATATCAAGGAGTCTTCACCTTGGTATTGGCTGCAAAACAGCAAGAAGCTCAGCAGCCTTAGTTCAACAACAACAACAACAAACTAGTTTGTCATTATCATCATAATTTTCCTTTTTTGTGTGTGCATATTACAGAGCATTGGGCGACCACTGCAGCTAATGCCATCAGCAATATATATATATATATATATATATATATATATATCTATATATATATATATATATATATATATATATATATATATATATATATATATATATATATATATATAAATTCCCAGCTTTTTCGGTCAGTAATGCTAAGGGATGCAACTTTGGTTGAAAGTTAGACATTTATTGTATTGTTTCCCTTATATGTACTCTCCCGACAATAGTAACACTCGACAAAGAAAAGTGCGCAAATGACGGTGTGCACAAAAATATTTATAGAATGTGTGATCCCGTATACACACATTGAGATCTTCGCTGCTGCTACATAGTTCGTGTACTGTGGTGATGCACAGTGGTTTTTAAAAATACTTTTGAATAAGTAAAATTGCCGTTAGGTATTGGTACTTTTGAATTTAATTCCGGTCTTATGACAGGCTTTTACACTAGTTGCATAAAGAATTTACACGCTGTTACAGTGGTGGTTTTTAATAGAGATTTGTTTTACAATCATGACGTTGCCAGCCCTGTCAACAACCTGATACCAGTCACCTTGTACGAATTGCCTGAGGGAAGCGGTATTCGTATTCTTCCTTCAGCTCATCAGTAACCCCCGGGACCTACATGAGGCACACAAGGTCATGCACACCAAATATTACATTAAGCAACAATTATATACCATCTGAGTGTCCGACTGACAGAATGGTTACAGCGCTAGCAAAGGGGTCGGGTTCTATTTACGGTAACCACACGCTCCAGTCTAGCAAACTGTAAATGGGTTCCTACCTTTTCTCTTGAGTCAGGTAACGAAAAGGCTGAGAGTAAGGGAACTGACAACCCCATCTCTCGATCCATCTCACCTAATATAGTGAGGTCCTTAATACTTCACTCCCCTACGTTAGTATCTTCTATAGGACAACTGTGATAATGTACTGTAATTTATTTTTTTCAACAGGCCCCATGTTTCTTCTCCTCGTATTAATAACGGTTTTTCAGGAGGGGATTACGGTGGGGTCTTATCTTATCCGCCCCATGTTTCTTCTCTACGAATAGTAGTGGAGTTTAGTCTTTTTTTGTAGGGAATTAATTGCGTTTTTTCCCCATAGGAATTACTGTAGTTTAAGTACAGATTTGCACCAGTGCGTTTCTCTGTAGTAATTTCTTTCTAGTAGTACTATTTTCGGTGTTAATACAATCGCGGTCAATTTTTATTGTATTTACTAGGAGTGCAGTTACTGTAGGTTGGGTAAAAATTTTCCGTCGTTAAATGATCCCTACCCAGTAAATTTGGGGTGGGAATAGAAGCACTACCCATGTACGTCGAACTTACGCTTAGAACAAATCAAAGTTAACTGTGCTCACGCAGTCAATGCAACATTATGCAATTTTTGGACTCGCGGTCGAATAAAAGCATGAGTCATGAAGGGCCGGCATTATCATTGGGAGATTTCAATAGTTTATGAAATGCCGGGATATTATTGGTTCCAGAGAGACGCGATGCTATGACGTATGGCGGGGGGTTCTGGCGGTTATTCTAATTATAAATAACAGAATATTTTTATTTGCGTTCTCTTGGTCTCCAGATTCCAACCGTGTAAATTAAGCAAATTTGCCTGCTCTTAAAAGTGGGAAATTCGAATATTGGTATGTTCATAGTTAATTTAGCGTAGGACTTAGAATTCTATACTTATAAGATCTTAGCCGGTTAACGTATAGTTTCCTCAAGAAGTTTTAATTTAATTTCTTAAACAGAAGTGTCATCAATTGCTATCTGGTAGAAATAAATATCTAACTAGAAGGGCGACTGTATTATGTATCGCTGGTTCGGGAATAGAGCAGGGAGCTGCATTGATTTAAAGGGAGAAAGGGGTTAGGTGTTAGAGATGTGTAACTTTTGACGTGTTATATAGCTGTTGTGTAGTTTGTTCCACAGCGAGCTTTCACGGCACGTAGGAGGGGTAACCTGCCTATGTCCTTTACAACAGCAAGTTGTCAGCTCAGGAGCAGAGGGCTCGAGATATCGCCAGAGACGAAAGAAATGCTATCCGGTCCCAGGTAGTGAAGACAACCTTCAGCTGGCAACAGGATTTTCCTTAAAATCCAGAGCTCTTAGCTCCTTATACCACTCCAACATCGGGGCGTGGCCGGGAGATAGGTCTAAATTTTATACAGCCATAATAATGCTGTTTTCTCCTAAACCTTGAGCGGGTTGACGGGGCAAGTAAGAAGTTGTTCAGCAGCAGTGAAGCTTCTACAATTGATTCAAGTACCTCGTGCTTGATACCCAAGTCATCAGTTCAATAGTCAGAAACAGGAGAAAGGGTTAACATTCCTGGTTCTGAATGTTAACGAGAGAAGGGCGTAACGGAGACGCCACATCAGCAGACGTCGAGAGTGTCAGAGAGACACTGAAGCAAAGCAGAGGAGGGAGAAAAATAGCCGCGACCAGTAGGGTCTTATATTATCTTTAGAGAATAGCCCCTGAGCCATAGATGTAATCAAAGTTTACTAGCGTAGCAGTCCAGTGGTGTATTTTAGTGGCGTGTATATCGCCTAAAGAGCTTGGAAGCTGTGTAGACAGTCGTGTAGGCAGCGTCAACAGAACAGTGACAGTAGTAATATTATTGTAGTAGGGAGTGGTGGCTAAAGTGAAGCCCCCACCCATTTGATGTGGTTAAATCATTTAATCATTCTATTTTTCCCCAACAAGGTGTAAGATGGAGTGAAAGTGGTGGTTTTTTCTAGTGTCTATCAATTTAATTGTTTTCTTGTTTTCAGGTCTGTGCAACATTGCACGTTAATTAATTTTCCTGTGTGATTGATTTTTTGAGTTGTTTTAATAAAACTATATAAATGTTCACTGGATCAGTTTCCTAATATATAGCTAACTATACCATACGTATATATATATATATATATATATATATATATATATATATATATATATATATATATATATATATATATATATAGTCTGTATAGTGTGTCTGGGGTCTTAGATAAACCTTGTCTCCTTTTGTTTAAAGGTAGTCAAAGGGGTTGAGGCTACTGCATTTTTGAAGTCACGAGTGGCAAGGGAGAGTCAATCTAGGTTCTCACCCTTGAGCCAATAGTCTCATCGGTCCACATTCACTATCATTTTTCATCTAAAGCTATCTTCTCAGTCTTTCTCTTACTAGGGTCTTGTCTATACACTGGACACACTCTAAACTTAAATCCACTTCGTGACAACTACCTTTGTCTTTTCTTTTTACATACCAATTAATCCGTTTGCATGAATATCTCTGTCTTTGAGCAGGTCCTGCATCTCCTTCAGAAACTCCACATCCAACTTCAGATATGCCTCGGACAGTGTCTGAAAGTCTTTCACGAGCATTACAATCAAAAATATTTTTGGAAAGCGCCCTGATCGGATACAGGCCATCACGAGTCAAAGATAAGCGTAAACAGTTAAAAACTAATACACCTGTGGTCGCCATCCCGGAGAAGGACAAGACACGTTTGCCAATGATCAAGTCGCCCGCAGACGTTCAAAAGGGCATGGTCATAGATCGCAAGCAAGCAAGGAGGAACTTGAACAACGCTGGGGTTTCCACTCGGAGGTATTGCTGTTGAATTTGATTATCCCATCTCTGAGTGTTACATTTTCTTTCCTTCTTTGTGTTAACTATAGGGTGATTCAAATGTCACTCCATATTTTCATTTCTTCATTCCTTTTCAAATAATTTATAGGAAACGAACGTTAAAATGGAGACCATGAACTGTTGTTTGATTGCACTAAATGGTGATTGACATTTTAGTTCAACATGACATCTGACATGTTCAAGACGTGACTTCATAGCGGGTAGTCTTTTTTGTTGTTTATTGTGGTAATAGTAGTAGAGGTGGTATTAGTAGTGGTAGTAGTAGAAGTGGTAGTAGTAGTGGTTGGGGTAGTAGTAGTAGAAGTGGTATTAGTAGTAGTGGTAGTAGTAGTAGTTGTAGGAGTAGTGATAGTAGTAGTGGTATTAGTAGGAGTAGTAGTAGTAGTAGTAGTGGTAGTTTTTGTAGTCCCGTCAGCCATAACTGACTATGGGAATTCGCCCCCTGTGGTGATAGCTCTCAGCTGCTTTTTTTTTCTCGTTTTCCTTTCGGCGCGTTCTTTTTACTTCTGCTTGTTGTGAGAGAGCTTCTTTTCGCCTAACCTGAGGTTCCGCCGTAGAGAGCACCGCCACGTAGTGCGATTGGCAGCTTCGTCCTCTCAGGGTGCAGAATTTATGTCCAGTGCCCTCATGGCTCTCTTGTACACATCTGTGAACCTTAGTTACGGTTGCTCGGCTCTCTTTTGCCATCTAGCAGTTGTGCTTAGAATATATTTTTATGGATGCGACCATCTTCCATGCAGCGGATATGGCCAAACCAGCGTAGTCTACGCTGTCTATGCGGTGTATACATGCTTTGAAGGTAAGCCCGTGACAGCGCTTCGACATTTGTTACTTTCTGCTTCCACGATATACCAAGGATGTAGGCTGGACACCGGAGATGGACAGTATTGAGCCTTCTTTCTTGCTTCAGCTTATTTGCCATTTTTTTGTAGCTGAAAATAAAACACACACAAAAAGCAATTTATTAGTCAAACGTCAAATGACACTTATAGCTCCTTCTTTTGACAACTGTTTGATGTATATCCAACTGTTTGACAACTGTTTGATGTATATCCAACTGATACAAGAGATAATGAGAAAATTAAAAAATAACTTCAATAACTCTGTACAAAATAATAACATTTCTTAAATAAACTACGTTTATCTCCCTTTCATTCTTCTCAAAAACTGTACCGTTTTAAGTTAACCTCATGCCTTGAAGTCTGCTCTCTAGAACACGCCTTGGTCCATTGCCGCTGTGGTTTTTGTAGCAATTGAATATTACCTAATGAGGTTACCAGCTTCACGTTTAATTGTCCTTCCCCGCCTGTTGTGATGTCTAGTAAGGTAGAAAAAGACTCCTTGTTTGAGGGAACTGTGGCGACATTGGGAGTCAGAAAATATACAGCTCAAACAGAAAACACCTTATGGTTATACATAACAGCACAGAAGAAGCATCTGGATATATATTTATATTTAATACCATAATTCCCGCCGTAAGTACTTTGGTCGGTCAGTCACATTTTGCACACCGTCATTTGCGCACTTTTTCTATTTTTGAGAGAGTACATTAACTTTCAACCAAAGCTAAGGGGGTGCAACTGTGGTTGAAAGTTAGACAATAATTGTATTGTTTCCCCTTATATGTACTCCACCGAAAATAGAAAAAGTGAAGTAAATAACACTGACAAACAACATTTTTCTTTCTTATATAAGAATAAGTGTTCTTAGGTCAGTTTCTTGCGCTGATTTCAAATTTGAAATCCGTTTATCTCTATCACGTCGGGTTCTTAAGATATTTGTGAATAAATATATTTTTGGGAAACCGTTATTTGCTCCGTTTCATTTTTACTATATAACTTTTTAAAAATTAATAAAATGCAAAATAATTCTACTTTTTATACTACTAAAAGATGCATGACATATGTTACGTTATATTTCAAATAGTTACTGTATTTTGAAATAATTCTGAGTGAAATATGGCTTCTAGAAGTTGTAGAAATTCGGCTGATCTGTTCTGTTACGTGTGCGGATATTTTACCGATCGTGTTCACCAGAAAAACTTTACACCATTGCTAAAGAAAGCATATGAGCTTTATTTCGATTCGAAAGTTGATGATGCAAATAAATCTTGGAAGCCAAATGCAGTTTGTTCGACTTGTGCAAATACATTGGCAGGTTGGTTACGAAAATCGCCGAAGCATAAGTCGATGCCTTTTGGAGTGCCAGTAATATGGCATGAACCGACAAATCACGCTACTGATTGTTACTTCTGCTTGACAAATATCCATGGTTTCACTTTTAAAACTAGAAAGTCTGTGGTTTATCCAAATATTGAATCGGTTTCGAAACCAGTGCCTCATGATCCAATCACGTGTCCGATCCCAGTTCCACCAGAACAATATCCGTTGGACGTGAATGAACCATCAGAAAGTGATAGTTTACCTGCTTTAGAAACTAATTCTGACTCGGATTATATACCGGTGAATGATGGTGTTCACTTAATTAACCATTCAGAACTTTCAGATCTAATACGTGATCTCGCTCTCACCAAAGGACAAGCGGAATTACTCGGTTCGCGACTCAAAGAATGGAATCTTTTAGCGCCCAATACTCCGATATCTAAATTTCGTCATAGACACAGAGAACTTGTTCAATACTTTGAGATGGATGATGACATTTGCTATTGCAAAGATGTAAAAGGTCTAATGGTGCACCTCGGTCATGAGCACATAGTCAACGAATGGCGACTTTTCATCGACTCTTCCAAGACTAGTCTAAAAGCCGTGTTATTGCATAATGGAAATTTATTTTCATCAATTCCAGTCGCCTACTCTGTTCATATGAAAGAAACTTATGACAATATGGCTACACTTTTGGCAAAAATAAAGTACAATGACTACCAATGGCGGATTTGTGGAGACCTAAAGGTCATTGCAATTCTCACGGGCATGCAGACTGGGTATACTAAATTTTGTTGTTTCCTATGTGAATGGGACAGCCGCAACAGACAGGAACATTATGCAAGAAAGGTGTGGCCTATCAGGGATCGTATGCAGCTCGGGCATAAAAATGTAATACACGAGCCATTAGTTAACAAAGACAGCATCATTTTACCACCGTTACATATAAAGTTGGGGCTCATGAAGAATTTCTTAAAAGCATTAAATAAAACGAGCAAAGCTTTCACTTATCTTCGAGAAAAGTTTCCGCAAATTAGCGATGCAAAGATAAAGGAAGGTATCTTTGTAGGACCTCAGATTAGGAAAGTTATTGCAGACAAACAATTCGAGAACTTGTTACATGGTAGTGAACTTCGTGCATGGATGGCATTCAAATCGATCGTCGATAACTTTCTGGGAAATCACAAATCTGTCGACTATGTGCATATTGTTAAGCAGTGCATAGATGCATACAGAATTATGGGCTGTAACATGTCCCTCAAAATCCATTTGCTCGATTCGCATCTTGACTTTTTCCCTGACAACCTTGGCGAAGTCAGCGATGAACATGGAGAACGATTCCATCAAGATATCGCCGTAATGGAGTCACGTTATCAAGGACGGTGGAGTGTGACCATGCTTGCCGATTATTGTTGGATGCTTCATCGCGATGTACCACATGCCATTCACCGACGAAAGTTGACTGCAAAGAAATTCAAGCCTACATAACTGTTATACTTCTTGTACAAATGATGTTGTAATACTGTATGCGTTGTTAAAAAACTTCAATTGCGTATTTCTAGAGATCCCGACCTGATAGAGAAAAACGGGTTGCAGATTTAAAAACAGCGCATTAAAATTGACCAGAAAAACATAGAAATGTTAGAGAAAGAAAAAAAAAATTTTTTTTTGTTAGCCAGTGTAATTTAAATTCTACTTACTCATCCCAGAGACAAGAAGGTCTGTAGCGAAAGGTTTTTATGAGTGTGGGGAAAAAATAAAAAGTATCTGAAAGCGCAAATGTGATTGGAGGAAAAACCAAGAGAGAACATTAGAAGAGACAACCAGAGACATTTGGCCATACACTGACAAGCTATGAAACAAACAGTGGGGGAAAAAAAAGGGAAAGCCATGTAAGGCTTTGGATGTTGAATGGTGGCGTTGACGATGAAAATGAGTTTGTTTCCCCTAATATGTACTCTCCCGAGTATAGAAAAAGTGCGCAAAGGAAGATGTGCATGAACAGTTTGATTATGGAAAGAAGCCAACAACACAATTGATAAACAGTACATGAACTGGAGTTTCGTCAAACTTCAAATGTTGTTCTCAGAGGCAGTAAGTCGACCATCGCTTCTCAGAGGCAGTAAGTCGACTATGGCTTCTCAGAGGCAGCAAGTCGATAGTCATCCCGAAGTAAACGACTTCTACAGAATGCTTTTTAAAAGTAAATGGAACAATTTTAAAACAGGTTTATAGATTCAAATACCTGGGCACTTTAATAAAGCTGAACGGATGTTGTATTTCAGAAGTGATGTGTAGAATATGCCAAGGGACAAAAAAAAAAAAATATATATATATATATATATATATATATATCCTCCAATCACAAAAAACTCCAATCAGAAGTGGTTTATTTTAGTGCGTCCATGCCAGTTCTAGCACGAATTGGTGCCTGAAGTCGGAAAGGGTCTTCCCCCCCCCCCCCCCCCAAACCCCTCATATGTAGAACATTTCGCATGACACACAAGCTATTCTCTTTACGTGTCAAATACAAATTCATCTGCCTGTCTTTTATGGCCACTTAAGGTCTTAACATTGCCGTGTTATTTATCGTGTCATGTTTGATAGCTCGCACCTTATCATGCGGCAACCTAGTAGCGTGTATCTTCCCAGACAAGAAGTCGGGGTTAACAATAGGAGTGTCGCTTAGTGTAGACTCTTACTCCGCCTGGAGCTAGCGATAAGTGAAAAATCAGTGTGGCTAGTCTACGCTACGCGTCGCCGATAACAAAGGAGAAAATAACCAGGAAAAAAACGGGTTTGTGAGAGGTGTGACAAGATGTGATAAGAAAACCTTGAACGAGGAAAGCAAAACAACGAATGCTGGAAGAATTAGCACGCACAGGGAATGGTAGAATAATACCAGACATGATGGAAGACCAGAACAAAAGAACGAACGCATTTCGTGCCAATATTAATAAAAACATTTATCTGGAATCCATTAGTTTATTTTTCTTTTAATTTTACCTTTCAGAAGATTGTAGAGGGCCTCCTAATAGCATAGGGCCTCTGGAGTTCTTAATCCGGCTCTGTTTGTGCCCACCTACAAAATTGTCTGTACCCACGCACTAAACTGTCTGTACACACGTATTAAATTGCCTGAATCCACGTACATGGATTTTGACTGAATAACCTGAACGACTCCTGAGATAAACCCTCTGTGGATGGGAAGGAGCGAAGCTCCTGACCGGGTTGGAAGGAAATTCCACATGCTCCCCAGCCTCTCAATGACATGTCATTGGGCCGAAGGGCTGAAAGCCCAAGAGCCGCTGGTTAAGAAAAAAAAACATGTGTACCGAATTGCCTGTACCCACTTAGCAAATTATCTGTAGCCATGTACCACATTGTCTGTACTAAAGCCCAAAATTGTCTGTAGCCATGTACCATATTGTCTACACCCACGAACCTAATTGTTTGTACCCACGTACAAAATTGTCTTTCCCCTGTATCAAATTAACTGTACCCACGTACTAAACTATCTGGACCCACGTATCTAATAATCTGCACTCATGTACGCATGTCCCAAATAGTCTGTACCCACGTACCACACTGCTTGTACCCAGGAAACAAAATGCCTGTACCTACGAACCGAACTGTCTGTACCCACGTACCAAATTTTCTGTACCACCGAACCAAATTGTTTGTACCCACGTACCAAATTGTCTGTACCCCCTAACCTAATGCCTGTACTCAGGAACTAAACTGTCTGTACCCAAGTACCAAATGGTCTGTACCCCCGAACTAAATTGTCTGTACACACGAACCAAATTGTCAATACACGCGTACTAAGTTATCTATACACACGTACTAATGTTTCCATATACACGAACCAAATTGTCTATACACACGTATCAAATTGTCTATACACACGTAGCAAATTGTCTGTACACAAATACTTAGAAATGGTTCACATCGAATTCAATTTTAGATTTAGCGACGTTCGCAGAGGACAAAAGAAGGCTGGACCTGATCAGACACCCGTAGACTCAGACATCGCTTCTAAATCTCCCCAACATCTGGTAACAGTCATCGGCCCAGACACGAGTCCAAGACAAATTGACAGGTACAAATTTGACTTACAACTTATTAATAGGTTTCAAGGTGTGATTCGCTGTTAATCTCTTCTGTTTGTTTAACCTTTACCTTGCAAGATCGTAACCTTCTCAGGATAAGCTTCCCCCTCCCCCCCCCCCCCATCCCTCCCGCCCCCTCTTCTTTTTTTTATTGCTTTTTTTTGTTTTGCTTTTTAAGCAGCATTTGAAAACTTCCGATTGACAGATTGACAGAGTGGTTATAGCGCTTGTCTCTCGCGGCAAAGGTGTCAGGTTCGATTCACGGTATCAACACGCTTCAGTCTACCCAGCTGTAAATAGGTACCTGACTTTGTACTCGAGCTCGGGAAGGAAAAGGCAGCGAGGAAGAGCACTGGTCATCCCACCTCTCGATGCTGGACCTTGTATAGTGACGTCTCTAACACTTCACTCGCCTACGGCAGTATCTGCTATGGGACTATCTTTACTTTTCTTTTAAGCAGCACAAAACCACTCGGGTCGCCACCCCTCTTGTCTGAAATCTGCAAGCGCGCCCACACTCACTCACACAGAGCCTTGTATTCTCTTGGAAAGATCGCTGCAGAGTGCTAGCTTCACAGCACAAGAATCCATAGTCGCCTGTTTTGTATGATGCTTGCTTGGACAAATAATGTGGTTCTGCCTTATTATAAGACAAATAATGTGGTTCTGCCTTATTATAAGACAAATAATGTGGTTCTGGTTTATTATAAGACAAATAATGTGGTTCTGCCTTATTATAAGACAAATAATGTGGTTCTGCCTTATTATAAGACAAATAATGTGGTTCTGCTTTATTATAAGACAAATAATGTGGTTCTGGTTTATTATAAGACAAATAATGTGGTTCTGCCTTATTATAAGACAAATAATGTGGTTCTGCCTTATTATAAGACAAATAATGTGGTTCTGGTTTATTATAAGACAAATAATGTGGTTCTGCCTTATTATAAGACAAATAATGTGGTTCTGCTTTATTATAAGACAAATAATGTGGTTCTGCCTTATTATAAGACAAATAATGTGGTTCTGCCTTATTATAAGACAAATAATGTGGTTATGCCTTATTATAAGAACGGAGCTGTCACGTCTTTGTAGCGCAGTGCAGTAGAGCAGCAGTTTTAAATGATATTTAAACCGTCAAAACAAAGTTACTTCTTCACTGTAAAAATGTGCATTTTGTTTTCAACTTGCAATTTAAAAAAAAAAATTGATTCGATGGTGGAGCGTAGCCATAACAAAAATATGATTGCTCCAAATTCATGATTACCACTATGTGCCTACAACAGTTGAAGATCTTGGTTTTGGTACACATAAGACCAAGACGAACGTGTATAGACACTCACTTACTTACTTACTCGTTCCTCTTCTACCGTGAGGTGTAGGGGTTTGGAAGAGAGAGAGAGAGAGAGAGAGAGAGAGAGAGAGAGAGAGAGAGAGAGAGTCATACTATCCTATCGGTGTCTTCCTCTTGGCCTGGTTCCATTCTAGTCCTCGGTCCTTCAGAGATTGTCTAATGTTGTCCTCCCAGCGGACTCTGAGTCGTCCTGGAGGTCTGGATCCCTGGCTCTTAGTTTCCCATTCTTGTTGTGGTGGCCGATGTTCTTCCATTCTGCAGACATGGCCAAACCATCGTAGTTAGGACTGTTGAGTCTGCAGGGGTTGGGTTTTTAGGCTGCGGACCATGTCTCTTCTTGTTACTTCCACCTCAGATACCTAATGTCTGAGGCTTGGATCTGGCTTCTGTGGGTTGTAGGCATTGCCTATGAATCGAATCCATGCGTCAAAAGTGGGACATAGATGGAGCGGTATACAGCCATCTTCGTCTTCTTGCCAACTTCTATATTTGCTGAGAAATCCTCGATTTATGGCCTGAAAAAGTCTCCCAGCTGCTGCTCTTCGGGTAGGTAAATCTTCTTTGATGACTCCCTTCCAGACTATGACAGCTCTGTGATATTTAAAGTGGTTGACCTGTTCCAGGACCTGTTCTCCCAGCGTAATCTGATGCTTAATTATCTTGTGATACCACCATGGTTTTTGAAGGTTAAAAAAAAATAAAATAAAATAAAATAAGTAAAAACAAGGGTGCATTTATTCCATTATTTTCTTTCCCGTATCAGATCCAGGGGTATCTATAAACAAGTTGAAATAAAGCAAACACACATACACACACAGACATCCACACACACACACCACAATATACCAGACTAATTTTACTGTGTACAATTACGTGTACAATAAACTGTTTGTGCTCAGTTACCTATGCATAATTTACATGTGTACAATTAACTATACGTTAACGCGTATATACACAGTTAATTTGACTCTCAGTTGTCTGTACACTGTTACTTGAAACGACACTTATCGGAAGTCATTCAATATCATATTAATTTGTTCCTACACATCTATTCACATCGTCATTATCATCTTCACCTTTCAACTTCCCCAAGGAGCATAGGCCGTCAACAAACGTATGTCAAGCCTCCCTGTCACGTGCCATCCGCTCAAGGTCTTTCCATGTCTTTGTCATCCCTTTCATGTCTGTCTCCAGTTCTCTTCTCTATGTGTTCCTTGGTCTCCTTCTACCTCTTTTCTTCTGCGGGTTTCAGAGCAAGGACTGCCTGGTAAAGCTATCAACAGGTATCCTCATTGTGTTACTCAATGTTTTCGTCTTCTCATCTCTTGCTGCACTGGCACTTTGTCTATACTCACGTACTAAATTGTCTATACCCACCTACCAAATTGTCTATAGCCACGCACTATATTGTCTGTACCCACGAACCAAACTGTCTGTACCATTGTAATGCTATCAACAGGTATCCTCAATATGTTACTCAACGTATATCCATCTCTATCTTCTTCGTCTCACCTCTTATCCCACTGGCACTTGTCTGGTTCTTGTCATCAGTTCCACATTAGTGATCTTGTCATCAGTTCCACATTAGTGATCTTGTCATCAGTTCCACATTAGTGATCTTGTCATCAGTTCCACATTAGAGATCTTCTTATACCAGTTCAATCTTTCTATTCTACGCAAGCACCCATTTATGAAAGTCTGTAGCTTTTTGGTTGTTGTTTTTGTTGTTCTCTATGTGTCACAGTCATACAATAGTTTGTATACATATACACATCCACCAGCATATTGCCGTACAGTAACACGCCTAGAGGATCTACGGTAGCTATTCACGACGGATCCTACCAGCCTCCAGCTTCGGAACCTGGCGAGGAACCTGAACTACTGCCCCAAGAAACGGAATCTACCACCCGTCTACCATTTTTCAGAGCTGCTAGCCTAATCCCCGAGATTCCCATCACACAGAAGACCCCGAGAAATGCCAACGTAACGAAATTTGATTTTTACACCAACAGGTATGGCTTAGAACATCATTTTCTCACCTGCGTCTACAATGTTTTTCTCGTTAACTATCATCGTTAGTTCCCTATTATGCCCCTACATATGTAGCTGGTTTCCTTGCAGGAAGAGTACATCAAAGCTGCTATAAGTTTGTATAGTAGATTGTCCTGCATGATGAAAATGCTAGCCCTATGCACTACCTTGTATTAGATGGCTCATACGACATGCCTAAGGGGAGAGTAACCCTTTTCTTACTTAGTCCCCTCAGAGACACACCTTCCCCGTGAACTACACAGGGAACTTCAGTTTATCTAGGCTTGAAAGATAATTATCTTCCCAGCATATACTTTCCTTCTGTCTCATTTCTGCTCCCAAAGGTGCAAGGATCCGTTAACGTAGTTGCCTCTTTTGCAAAAAGACTTCATCAACATACTTCAAACGCTCTTTTAGTGGCGGGTTAGGTAGCAACTTAATGTATATGGTGAGCTTCCTGGTTCTATGCACAACAACATTCAATCGCTTATTATGAGTAGCCGATAAAAGATAGTAGGTATTTTCGCTCCTCAAAGAGTATGTAGCCACTACTACGGATGGTTTGATTTTGTGTGGTTTAGTTTTGTGTGGTTTGTTTTTGTGTGGTTTGGTTTTGTGTGGTTTGTTTTTGTGTGGTTTGGTTTTTAAGGAGCATCTTCATTGCACATGGACAAGTACATCAGTGCTCCAATCTCCTCAGTTAGATCACATAAGGTGGATTTCAGCTAATTGCACGAACTCCGTAGCACCGGCGACGACTCAGTGTGTGTATACAGGAATCACATATTCTATAAATCGTTGTATATTGGGTACATTTTCCTAATTTAGTAATTTTTACCACGCAGCAGTTGTATGGCTTACTCTTTACTATTTCAAACTGCCGAAAGGATTTTTAACGTGCGCAACTTGCACACGGGACCTCCTTATTTTCGCCACTATCCGAGAAGGCTAGGCATCCGATCATTAGGACCCAATGTTTCTAAAAAATTGTCCATCACATATATTCCCTGTACAGGGAACCAAACCCGGTAGCTCTAGAATTAGAGGCGGACGTCATATATCTTAGCGACTCCAACCCCATGCTGATGGTTATCTTGCAGGAAGTCTGCTGCATCGAAGTCTTAAAGAAAAGAACACCCATATATATCTTTATCTACGTGAACAAAACCACGTAAAGAGCAAAACATTTAAGGGACCATTTGTAACATCGTTACGAAATACACTAGTATAAAAAAAACACGAGAAAATAAATTTTCAATACTCTCCATTGCCTATATTAGATGTAGATGATTAATTACCATCAACCAGTAATTTATCATCTAGTTCACACACAAAATATAATTATAAATTTGTGAAAGGTGACGCATTATCGATTAAGGATCTGACCGTCCACGTTCACTTCTATGTGATATGAAACTGTGTACATAGCGATACCATAGGAGTCAATCTGATCATTAGAGTTTGATCCCCCCGTCGGACAAGTTTTTCGGCCCTTTATTTTCTTTACACCCTGAAGAGGTGAGTCCACTTGGGTCATGCCTCCCAAGTGTCCGCCTCCTGTTATCTTGCCTGCGCTGTGAATTTAACAAAAACCACCCTGGTTGCAACTTTTAACTTTACTCCTGGTTTTACCCATGCTACCAGCTGGAGGAAATTGTTAAAGTAGTCATTATGTTGCATATAAATTACTGTCCTAAATTCCATAACCCGTTACGGTTGCTCCACGGCCAACACGATGCCATTTCTGCAGCTTCACTGAGCTTCTTAAGTGCCCGTATCCTTTCACATCAAATGGTGCCAGTAGATCATACAGTGAGGCAGCCACTAGACCTCTTGCATCTACCTCAACAGTCATAACTTTTGCTGTGAACCTGTCATGTCTCAAGTGCGTAATCAGACCATTGTACTTGGCCAATTTGAACGAGTGTTGTTCTTCCAATCTGGATTCAAATGGCACTACTAGCTTAAATATGATCATCTGGTATGACGATGAGGAGTGTAGTACTATGTCTGGTTGTCTTCGAGGTCTCCTAATGATTTCTGGGTCTGTCCCTCGCAAAGACCATCCATGTTTATTCTATGCGATAGAAATATGGTACATGTATTGTCTGTTATTTTTGTTAGAACGCTTGGTAGCGATAATACATTTGGTCCCTAAAACTTGTTCGCTAATTTACTTATCTACTTACTTACTTTATCATTCCACTTCTACCGTGGAGTGCAGAGGTTTGCCAGAGAGAACGCCATACAATCCTATCGGCTGATCGGCTGTCTTCCTTCTGGGCTGGTCCATAGATGGTCGTCTGTAATTCGTGCCAGTTCGTCGTCTTTAAGATCAACCCGGTTTTCTCTCTGTCATTTCTATTAATCGGTTTTTAAAGTAAACAAGAGATTGTTCTGTTGTACCTTTGCAGGGTGGAGGGGCTGCTACCTTACGTTCTCCATGCATGCCGCCATCCTCACTTTTTTCAGCAGAGCTTGGGACCGGCCAAGTCGGAGTTGTTCTTTAATTAACTAGTATTCTTATTTAGACAATCCCAAGAAGCAATAAATAATTTGTGTCATCTCTCGGTTAAAATAGGTCTCCAAATAAATGCCTCTAAAACTAAAGCTATGAACTTTTCTAACGAGACCTTTGATATCATCTTGAACGGGGAAAAACTACAGAAAGTTGAAAGTTTCAATTATTTCGGCAGTAAAATGACTCAGGATGGTGACACAACAAGAGAAATCCATACTAGAATTGCTTTGGCAGCTAGCGCCTTCAATAGATTATCTAACATTTGGAAATTACGATCATTGAATATACATACCAAGCTTCGTCTGTTTAATTCAAAAGTTATCTCAGTGTTAACATACGGCTGTGAGAGTTGGAAAATAACAAAATCATTGGAGAACAAGCTGAATACATTCGAGAACAAATGTCTTAGAAAACTCATGAACATCAGTTGGAAAGAATTCAAGACTAATCGACAAATAAGAGAAGACTCTAGGCAGAAATATGTCTCCGACTATATAAGGAAAAGACGATGGTCATATATCGGTCATGTCCTACGAATGCAAAACAACAGAATACCACTACAGGCGCTCACTTGGGTTCCTGAGGGTAAGAGGAAAAAAAGGAAGACCAAAAGAAACACTTAGAAGAACAATAATAAGAGAAGGAAGAACGTTGGGCCTAAATAATGTGCAAGAGCTAAGAGGAGTGGCGTCACAACGAACAACCTGGAGAGCACTGGTTTCTGCCTTATGCGCCGTGTTTGGTGCTTAAAGAATTTATTATTATTATTATTCTTATTTTAACTCCGCCAATGCCGGTCCCAAGCCCGGATGAAAAAGGAGGAGGGCGGCCTGCATGGAGGCCGTAAGGAGGCAGCCCCTCCACCATGCAAAGGCACAACAGGCCAATCACCTGTTTGCTTTAAATCATGATTACGCGAACTACAGGAGAGAGGGCCGGACTGATTCTGAGGGCGACGGGCTGGGGCGGACTGCGGACTGCGGCTTATGGAACTTGGAACACGGGAAGTGTGAATGGGAGGGGGGAGGAGCTGGTGGAAGAGATGGGGAAAGCGAAACTGGAAATCCTGGCTATAACGGAAACGAAGAAAAAAGGACAAGGAGTCATGGATCTCGATGGCAACACGTTGCTCTACAGTGGTGTACCCATATCTGAGGGAGCTAAAGGGGGCGTGGGTTGCATTGTGGCCCAAAATCAAAAAGATAGTATCAAGGGATGGAGCTTTGTCTCGGAGCGCATTGTGGTTGTAAAACTAAAAGACGGAGGGGCCATGGTCGGCCTGGTCATGGTGTGTGGGTCGGGTGGGGATGAGAGAGCGGAGGTCGGGGGGGGGGAGTTCTTCGAGCTGCTTCAGGGGACGGTGGATGACTGCCTGGGTGAAGTTATTATGCTCGGAGATTTTGGTGCCAGAGTTGGGAATGGCCATGCTGGATGGGGTGGAGTTGTCGGAAGATATGGAGAGGATACTCTCAATGACAATGGAAAGCGACTCCTTAGATTCTGCAGTGAGCAGAGTCTGATCATTGCAAACACGGAGTTCCCCCATAGGCGCATACATGCATACACTAGATGTGGGCCAACCAGGAGTGAGAGGTCGGTGGTCGACTGTGCCATTGTTCGGAGAAGCTCATTCGGATATGTCCGAGATGCAAGAGTCAGGAGGGGGCCAGAGATTGGAAGCGATCACT
>JAMPIV010009589.1:0-32500 GCA_024509875.1 Oreohelix idahoensis
TTTTCTTCCACTGTTTTCGGGGAGCGTTCGCTTCACCAGTTAAACTTTAGATTTACTTTTAATGTCACTATGATCAGGTTTGATAAGCAAGTTTAAACGGGCACACAGAGTTCCGAAAAAAAACACACGTGGATTCCCTTAAGTTGGAAAAGATGACCAGTGGACAACTGCTCTCAACAGATAGTCTTGGTTCACTATCCACTCTTTCAATAGTGTTGGAAATGTAAATGTTAGTTCTTGCAATTATTCTCGCCGCCAGGCAGCATATACATTTAAATTTGTGGAGCAATATGAACTGGCTCAAAAGCCCAATATATATTTCTAATCTTTAGGAACCGTTTGTGGGATTTGTATTACTGTCTATCTCTGATGGCATATGCACTGTCAGACGAGTGTTACTTGAAAAAAAAAACCCCACGTGGTTAAAGATAGGAAATGTCTATGCTTCTCACAAGTATGTCCTTTTTTACTAAACGCTGGAAAGTTGGGTACCACCGTTTCACTATATAAAAGAAAGAACACATATCAAATCATTTACATATATGTACTCATTATAACTTACATTTTAAATAGCACGCCTACAGCTTGACTTATATTTAAAACTTCCCGTAACGTAAGTTATATAAAAACAATCATCAGGAATTTAGGAATATCTTCGTATTCCGTCACTATTCACTGATGTAGCATCTAGCATTTATAAGTTTGTTATTAAAACAGTTTCGACTGAGTATTTAACAGTTAAATTAAACTTATTTCAGCTACTTGTTTAGTAAGCTAAAAATATAATTTATTTTGTATTTCCACTGCAACTCGACGATTTAAAGAAATAACAAACTATCAAAATATTCACTCTGCACACAGAACTAGTTTAAAATGGAATCGGCGATTTAACACTAAATCACTTCACAAAACTAGATATCTATTATATATAATATTAATATACCTCAACCACAGAATTACTAAGAACGTTAAACCACTTCGACCAAACTAAGGCCATCTCTATTTACAGAGATTATTTAGAAATCGAACGAAGGTTGTTCTAGTCTAACTGCAAAGGTACTGAGTGAAATGAAATAGTTTCAAACGTGGGTTAATATTTTAAACCAGACAAAGGATGAACTATTATTTCGTAGAACGAAATGCTCTCCCCTTTCCGGCTTAAACGATACGTTTCACACCTAACATGTCGTAACTGCCACCACTGACCAAGATGTACGCGTGTCAGTTTCAAATCTCAGACAACCTGTCTCCAATGCAGGGCAGTTTTCACACTACAGCTGACCATGGCCCACAGTGAGCGCCGTGTCAGTTTGGGGATTTTTCAGACAAATGTCTGAATACTGACCGGTGCAGATGTAAAGTATCACACCTCACCGGGACTTATGCCGAGAAGAAACTCGCGGGCTCGGTGAGAATGTAGACTATTGTCTGCGTCCTATGTTCAGCGAACCGACTTATCACGCCTTCTGACGCCCTGCAGCCCTGACATCTACGTAATATCGTCCTAGCGCGATTCTCAGTTTTGAGAAAAAAACAGGTAAAGTTTAAAAATACTGAAGAAAATATTTTTTCGCAACCGAGTGATGCGAAAAATACAGGAAAAACAAGTATGGAAAGAATATAAATGAAAGGATTAGGGTGAGAGAATAGGAAGAAGATGTAGGTAATTTAATGACATAAAGACCTACGTGACAATGGACCTGGTTACCCCATCCAGTAAAAAATGTTAAACCACAAAACTTCAACAAATAACATGGACAGGTCGACAATCATATGCAACACACAAAAATCAGAATATTCACTTAAAATGTCCAGTCAGTCTTATTGTATGGTTCTGAAACATGGAAACGTTTAAACACACAAAGAAGGGAAACCCGAGGCATGTAAACAGAAAATAAATATTAGACAAACATAAAGGTATGTTTTCAGGCACTCGTGAGAAATAAAGAAGTAGAAAACTAGACATCAGAAAAATGACAGACGTGAGTGGCTTACCGGGGAATCGAACCCAAAGGTCCTGGGTCCGTGTACACACACGAGTGCCTGAAAACATACCTTTATGTGTGTGTAATATTTATTTTCTGAAACATGGGGAACAACAAAAACTACAACCAAAAAGCTACGGACTTTTATAAATGGGTGCGTGCTTAGAACAGATGGAGTGAAGTAGTATGACAAAAGTATTAATGTGAATCTGATAATAAGAACCAGACAGTTGCTAGTGGAACAAGAGATGAGAAGAAGACGATGGAGATGGGTAGGACAGACATTGAGGAAACCTGTTGGTAGCATTACAAGGCAGTCCTTGTTCTGGAATCCCTAGGGTAAGAGAGGCAGAAGAAAACCAATGAACACATGGAGAAGAGAACTGGAGATATGCATGACTATGATGAAGAAGAGATGCAAGACCTTGACCTTTCATAAGTTTGATGACGGCCTATGCTCCTTGGGGAACTATAGAGTGAAGACGATGCATGATCATGATGACTAGTCCTTTATTTGCTGAAGTTTTTTGTTTGTTTTGTTTTATTTTGCTTAAATTATTCCACATGATGTGGTAGCCGGTCCCACACTCAACTTTCCTAAGTCGATGCAACTATATCATCATCATCATCATCAGTAATTTTCCTTTGTGTACCTTACAGAACTGCCTGGGAACCCCTTGCAGAAAGCCTGCACCAAGCAGTCATATTCTCTTGCCGCGATGTTTTCTCTGACAATTAGATTTATATGGTGAGGTGATCCATCTTTATATAAATTCAGTACGTGTGCATATAATACTAATACAATAATTATGCGTTTTATTAAATGTTTATTTCATAGATGATACCACTGCACATATAATAATTCAAACTCATGACCTTCGACAGCAGACGCATTCAACAAACACCTTACAACTCCTCTTGTCTTGTCCCATCCGCTGAAAGTAGTTCCAGATCTTATTTATCCCTTTTATTTCTCCACTTTTCTTCGTGTGTTTTTCAATCTCCCGTTATCTCTTTCATCCTGGGTATTCCACTACACAGATATACAGATATACAGATATACAACACCCTTGTACTCACTTACTTAGTCGTTCCCCTTCTACCGTGAGGTGTAGAGGTTGCAACACCCGTGTAATGGTATCAACGTTTCTCCTCAATGTGTGTCCTATCCATCGCCAGCGTCTTTTACCTGTTATTCTGCTCCACTCGCACCTGTCTGGTTCTTGTCATCAGTTCCACTAACACCTGTCTGGTTCTTGTCATCAGTTCCACTAACACCTGTCTGGTTCTTGTCATCAATTCCACTAACACCTGTCTGGTTCTTGTCATCAGTTCCACTAACACCTGTCTGGTTCTTGTCATCAGTTCCACTAACACCTGTCTGGTTCTTGTCATCAGTTCCACTAACACCTGTCTGGTTCTTGTCATCAGTTCCACTAACACCTGTCTGGCTCTTGTCATCAGTTCCACTAACACCTGTCTGGTTCTTGTCATCAGTTCGACTAACACCTGTCTGGTTCTTGTCATCAGTTCCACTAACACCTGTCTGGCTCTTGTCATCAGTTCCACTAACACCTGCCTGGTTCTTGTCATCAGTTCCACTAACACCTGCCTGGTTCTTGTCATCAGTTCCACTAACACCTGTCTGGTTCTTGTCATCAGTTCCACTAACACCTGTCTGGTTCTTGTCATCAGTTCCACTAACACCTGTCTGGTTCTTGTCATCAGTTCCACTAACACCTGCCTGGTTCTTGTCATCAGTTCCACTAACACCTGTCTGGTTCTTTCATCAGTTCCACTAACACCTGTCTGGTTCTTGTCATCAGTTCCACTAACACCTGTCTGGTTCTTGTCATCAGTTCCACTAACACCTGTCTGGTTCTTGTCATCAGTTCCACTAACACCTGTCTGGCTCTTGTCATCAGTTCCACTAACACCTGTCTGGTTCTTGTCATCAGTTCCACTAACACCTGCCTGGTTCTTGTCATCAGTTCCATTAACACCTGTCTGGTTCTTGTCATCAGTTCCACTAACACCTGTCTGGTTCTTGTCATCAGTTCCACTTTGGTGATCCTGTCATAACATGTCAGTCCTTCTATTCTAGGCAACCCCTCATGTATATGAATATCAAACTTCTTTGTTACCCACGTTTCAGAGCAATGCAATTAGACTGATGAAAAGTTAAAGATTCTCATTTTTTCAGCTGGACTTGGCGTCTTTTAATCTTCACATATTTCCCAGCGCAATGAAATCTTATCTTGCCTGTTGAATTCTTTTTTGTTTATATCACTGTCTGTTCTAACTCTGTCTATAATTGCTGTAATTTTATTGGCTTACAGTTTCTACATGATGAAGTAGCCAGCTCTATGCCTATCCCTCCTAAGTCGCCCTTTTTCACATTGATTGCTACGTTACGGCGCTACTATTCTTTGCTGCCCTTTCGGGCCCCCCGTTACACATTAGAATATAGAAGGTAAATTCTTACAACGCCCGACAGTACTGGTGTTTTCTGTGAATTTTATCACCACGCTTACGCGTACATCAATTATGTAGCATATATATGAGATGTTCTTTTCTTGTTTACCCCCTTCCTGTAGTTTGTTTTCCCCCATTAAAAATGCCAGGTTGAGATTATTTTCTTGGTAACCTTGCGATTTCGTAAAAACTGTTGTACAGTTTGCCTTGAATATTACAGTAATTTCTGTATTTGTAATAATAACGGAAAGAAAATTGGCTTGCATTGAAGAACGTACTTAGGAGCAACTCACTGAACAATAATTTGTAAATTAACTCTACACCCCACCGTAATCGAGAAATTACTCTTCAAAATGACTGCACATTAAATTCCACTCATACCATAAATATATAATTTGTAAATTAACTCTATATCCCACCGTAATCGAGAAATTACTCTTCAAAATGACTGGACATTAAATTCCACTCATACGACAAATAGAAGTGATTCAGAATAGGGACAATGCGGAATTTTGACAAGAGGTCTACAACTGACAGTATTGATTAGAAAATCTGGCACACTGATGTTTAAAGAACGCATCAAGGAATTATCTCCAATTAGCCGAGGAAGTTTGACTTGATTAAGATATTATTCCTTCCTTGTTAACAAAGCCGGGCCTACGACATTTTTTCAAGGTGGTGCGATGTCTCGTTTTGGCAATCCCTTTCCCCGTGTCATACTGTATTTTTCTCTTATGAATGTCAGTTTTATGCTGGTTAACATTATAATTTCATAATTTTTTTTTCAATGCCTGCTCTGCTTGTAAATACAATTGTTTAATCCGATTTTGTCCTAGGTACTTTTGCGGAGTGTCAGGGCATATAAGATGTCTCAGGGCATATAAGATATTTCAGGGCATATAAGATATTTCAGGGCATATAAGATATTTCAGGGCAAGCTTCATGCTAGAGTGATAACTGCAATAGTGGTCTTTCTTAAGAGATGAAAGAATATGACAGACATTTAAGTCGAAAATTTAAACCCTGTTAAGAGTTGTCTTTTCAGTTATTTTGTCCTGAAACTATTCACAGACAGCTCCCTTTCTGAACTATTACTTTGAATAACAAGTATTGATAAAAAAAATCTCAATAAGAAATTTCTAGTTCTAATAAAAATAATTTGTTGTTTACTTGTTGTAATTTTTACTCTCTTTAAAATTGTTTTGTAACCAACCAGTTTAATGAGAAATATGTATTTTTTATGTGACTCTGGCTAGTATGACTCAATTTTTTTGGCATTATTTAATGACTGTTGCCTTACCAGTTCACTATCTAATGACTCTTTACTCTGTAGGTAGATCCAGTTCTCTCTCCAATGACTCTTTACTCTGTAGGTAGATAAGCTCTCACTGCAGATAAAATACTTCTATGGCACGCGCCTCAAACAGCCTCTGACAACCAAGTCCAGCTCCCGGCCTTCACGTGTGGCTCAGTTTGAGCCCGGCGGAACTGTTTCCACTGACGGGAGAAAGGGCAAAGGCGAGCAACTGGCGCCTTAAAACCAGCAGCTTCGGGCAGATAGGGCTCGTGATCCTTGGTTGGTAGCTTATCTAAGAGAAGGAACTCTGAATTCAAACCACCGCTGCCTTGCGAGAATATCCATTTATGGAATTGGCTTCGGGAGTAAACCCTGAGGATAAATCCGGAGTCGGAGTCCCTAAGGCAGTCTAATGTCGATTCGACATTATTCTGGAACTCCTGCGACATGGCTGGTACCAAACTGTATCGGCTACTGCCGTTCCTTTGGATCTACCGGCTGTGTGGAGAGGGGGAACATGCTGCATGGGCAACAGCTTGATCTCCATATAATTGTGCCCAAGCTCGCGCCCTGGAGAGGACACTCCAGCTTCACCCTATGGTGTCGGCAAAACACGGGAAGTAGCAGTTACCGGTTATAAGCATTTTGCCCAATTGGCGTAGGGCATGGCGCCAGGGGCTACTTCCGACAGTGGGAGAGGTTCTAGGATCTCACTGGACAGCTACCGCCCGCTTCAAGCTGGGCAGCCCCCAGTCAATAAGGTGTTGTCCCGCCACTGTCTGCTTTCCCCATTGGGTGCATGGGGATTAGGGTCAAACCCGAACTGTGGACAGAAAAATTTTGCACCAAGCAATTATCGCAAAAATAGAAATAAGCAAACTCTCAGATTGGGATGCTGGAACGTCCGGACTATGTTGACTGGACTATCCGAAAACCTACAGGATGTAAACGATGTAAGGAAGACAGCCATAATTAATGATGAGCTTAAACGACTTCAGGTGGATATAGCTGCACTTCAGGAAACGCGCCTGGCGGGCTCTGGAACGGTGAGCGAGAAGGACTACACATTTTATTGGCAAGGGAAAGATCTTAATAAAGCTAGAGAACACGGAGTAGGTTTTGCGGTCAAAAAATCGCTAACTAAAATGGTTGAACCAGGCGAGAATGGATCAGAACGGATGTTAACGCTCCGCCTGCAAACTAGCACAGGTCCCATCACCCTTGTCAGTGTGTATGCTCCTACTCTGTACTCTGCCTCAGAAGCTAAAGATGAGTTCTACGAGAATCTAACAGCAATTATCAAAAGCATACCTAGGCAAGAACAGCTTGTTCTCCTTGGTGACTTTAACGCTAGAGTGGGTGCCGATAATGTTTCATGGCCTTCATGTCTGGGCAGGTTTGGTATTGGCAAGATGAATGAAAATGGACAACGGCTCTTAGAGTTGTGCGTCCACCATGACCTCTGCGTGACCAACACCTACTTTCAGACAAAACCCCAGCATAAGGTGTCATGGAGACACCCACGATCCAAGCACTGGCACCAACTTGACCTGATTCTCGTCAGAAGGCCACTCCTCAGGTCTGTGCTCTCCACGCGCTCGTACCATAGTGCAGACTGTGATACAGATCACTCCTTGGTTTGCTGCAAAATCAGAGCACAACCAAGAAAACTCTATCGTGTCAGACATGAAGGGAAACCATGCATTGATACCAGCAAGATGTCAGACCCTTTCATGATCGCTCAATTCACTGCGACCTTCGAGAAAGTGCTCAGTAGCCCTCAGCATGGTGATACTATTACAGAGAACTGGGAGCATCTACGGAACACCATTCAAAGTACTGCACTTGCCACCTTTGGTAAGAAAACAGCAAAGTCAAATGACTGGTTTGATGCTTCATCAGATGTGATGGCACCTGTCATTGAAGCTAAGCGCAGTGCTATGAATGAATACAAACGTTCACCGAGTGCCAGAACCCTACAGATCCTGAGGGCTACGAGAAGCAAAGTTCAACAAACTGCTCGACGCTGTGCAAATGACTACTGGCTCCAGCTCAGTGAGAGCATCCAGATCGCAGCGCAAAACAGGCAACATTAGACAAATGTATGACGGTATAAAGAAAGCACTTGGCCCCCATAAAAGTAAGACGGCACCGCTAAAAACCATCAGCGGAGAGAAGCTAACCGATAAGGGTAAGCAGATGGAGAGGTGGGTCGAGCACTACTCTGAGCTTTACGCTAGAGACAATACCGTTACGCCTGCAGCCCTTGATGGTGTCAACAGTCTGCCAACTATGGAGGAGCTGGATGCCGAACCAACATTAGAGGAACTCAGCAAGGCCATTGATAGCTTGGCCTCTGGCAAAGCACCAGGCAGTGATGGGATTCCTCCTGATTTAATCAAATGCTGTAAGAGCACGCTATTACATCCCCTGCATAGGATGCTGTGCCAGTGCTGGGAAGAGACAACTATTCCTCAAGACATGCGAGATGCCAAGATTGTAACACTGTATAAAAATAAAGGAGACAGAAGTGATTGCAATAACTACAGAGGCATCTCTCTTTTTAGTATTGTTGGTAAGGTTTTTGCCAAAGTCATCTTAATGCGACTACACAAGTTAGCTGAGCGCATATATCCAGAGTCACAGTGTGGATTCCGAGCTGGCAGATCAACAACAGACATGATCTTCTCTCTCCGCCAGTTTCAGGAAAAATCAAGAGAGCAGAAATGACCATTATATATCGCCTTTATAGACCTCACAAAAGCATTCGACCTGGTTAGTAGGGATGGACTCTTTAAAATCCTCCTGAAAATAGGCTGCCCTTCTAAAATGCTGGAAATGATAAAGTCATTCCATGACGGCATGAAGGGAACAGTCCAATATGCTGGAAGCACGTCACATCCCTTTGATATACGAAGTGGCGTTAAACAAGGCTGTGTTCTGGCTCCGACCCTCTTCGGAATCTTCTTTGCCTTACTCTTGAAACATGCATTCAGAGATGCAACTGAAGGAATATGCCTTCACACTAGGTCAGGTGGCCGTCTGTTTAATCTTTCAAGGCTGAAGGCAAAAACAAAAATCAGAAGGGTCACTATAAGAGACTTGTTGTTCGCTGATGATGCTGCAGTCGTCACTCAAAGCCAACAGGAGCTTCAGAGCTTGATGAATCGCTTCACTAAAGCATGCAAGGACTTTGGCCTCACAATAAGTCTAAAGAAAACGAATGTGCTGAGTCAGGATGTGGGTGCTGCACCAGTTATCACTATCGATAACTATGAATTGGCAGTGGTGCACCACTTCACATACCTAGGGTCTACCATCAATGACAAACTCTCACTGGATACAGAAATCGACAGCCGCATTGGCAAAGCTGCAGCTACCTTTGCCCGCCTCACATCGCGTGTTTGGGGAAACTCTAAACTCACAATGAAGACCAAAGCTGCGGTATATAATGCCTGCGTCACCAGCACACTCCTATATGGCAGCGAGACCTGGACGACCTATGCTAAGCAAGAAAGAAGGCTCAATACCTTCCATTGGCGGTGTCTACGCCGCATCCTCGGCATCTCGTGGAAAGATAAAGTGACAAATGTCGAGGTGTTGTCACGTGCTGGCCTTCAAAGTATGTATACGCTTCTTAGACAGCGCAGACTTCGCTGGCTTGGCCATGTTCGCCGCATGGAAGATGGTCGCATCCCAAAAGATATCTTCTATGGACAATTAGCAGATGGCAAGAGAACAGTTGGGCGACCACAGCTGAGGTTCAAAGATGTGTGCAAGAGAGATATGAGGGCACTGGACATGGATCCAGCAACATGGGAGGATGAAGCTGCCGATCGCACTAAGTGGCGATACTGTTTACGGCGCCACCTCAGATTGGGCGAAGAGAGGCTCACACAAGAAGCAGAGGTGAGGAGAAAACGTCGAAAGGAGCACCAGGAAAATAAGCAGCTGAGGGCTGTCACCTCAGGGGCGCATTCCCATAGTCAGTTATGACTGAAGGGGCTATTATTATTATAGGCCTGCTGCTACAAAAGACTGACCATTTACTGTGTCTCTTTCTAGATTTGGTTGTTTGGTTTGGTTTGGTTTTAACGACCATCTTCATTGCATATAGACAACTCCATCAGTGTTCCGATCTCCTCCCTTAGATCACACAAAAAGGATCTCAGCACAGTGCACGACTCCGTAGCATCAGGCCAGGATCCCAATGTGTGAATACAGGAATCCTACATTCTATAAAGATTTTTGTGGTGGGTAGGCTTTTCCAAACTGTGTAAATGTTGCCAGGGCAACGGCCATATAGCCTACTCTTTACGATTTCCAACTACCAAGAGAGTTTTAAAGTGCGCAACTTGCACGCGAGACCTCCTATTTTTTCGCCCTTGTCCGAGAAGGCTAGATATCAGATCTCACTACCGATGAGATCAGGGGGAAGTATGCTATCATTAGGATCTACTGGTTCTGACAAAAAATTTTTTTCTAAATTTATAGCATCCAAACCATTCAATTTACTGCCGCCCTAAATTACTCATACGGTGCTTTCTTTTTTTCTTTGTTTTTACAAATAAAATATTGCCTCGTTTTCGCGAGGCGCGCCCAATTAACCTGAACATTAAATCCGTCGGTTATATTAAGGCGCATGTCAAAATATAAAAGACTTTGGGGTGTGGATTCTTTTTCATCATAAGGTACTTAGTTTTAAGATCACCAATGTGGAACTGATGATAAAAACCAGACAAGTGCCAATGTAGCAAGAGGATATGAAAACGTTAGCTACACATAGGTCACATATTGAGATAATTTGTACATAGCAATAGAAGGTAGTCCATTTAATTGTATCCCTACGGTAAGAGAGGTAGAGGCAGACAGAAATAACAGAGATAATGAAGACTGGGAAGGACATTGGGCGGACGGAACGTGACAGGAGTAATTGGCATTAGTTTGTTGAAGGCCACTGCTGCTAGGGGAGCTCGCTAGAGGGTCACGAATGAATGAATGAATGCATGAACGAACAAATGAATGGAGGAATTAATGAATGAATGGATGAGTCACATGATGGATTGAAGCGACCTCTTCTTGATCTCTTCTCCACTACGGCAGTAATCAGTTATATTTTGTTGTGAGTACTGATTTCTTGAAACTTCCGGGTCGCCATCTTTTCTTTCTATGCTATCAAGCAGATATTTGGTATTGTCAAATCATTTGACACTCCTTTTTGGTGATAACTCATCACATTTGCTTAACGCTTCACAGCTTTGCTTTGCTTAGCGCAGGTAAAACTCATATGGGCTTGGCTAGTTTTCACGTAGTGTTGTTTGTCTAAACCGTGCCAGGCGATGAAATTACTCGCCAGCAGACGGATTTTGTGTGCACAAGCAACAAATCAAGAGAGATTACTTGTATCTGCGACACATCTTGGACAGACATGAATGACGTAATCGTTTCCGATCCGACTTTCACGAACAGATTACTTTAGATAAATGTAAGATGTTATATCCGAAACACATTGCTGAGAGAGTGTACGGACGTGTCACTTCCATATATGGGAGACGTGACCTTTGGCATCACGCATGTTTGAAACGATTGGCGCTTTGCTTAGCATCGTAACAAACAAATGCTGGGGAAGACAGGCAATATAACCTGACTTTTTTGCAGTTTTAAAACACTGTGAGAATCGCTTGCCAAGACGACAATCAGACTGCCAGAAGTTAGAATCAGAATTCTTTTATCAGACTGGACTTTGTTGGTGCATTTTGAAGGACTTAAACAGCCCAGGAAAACTATCATTCTAATAAGGAAAATCGGGATCTGAGGAAACTGAAAACACGGAGTCATAGGGGGAATTTATTGTTGAAGTAACGACCCCAAAGAACACCTGAAACAAAGGCATCTGCTAATGCTTAACCTACTTCTCTGATCAAACAGTATGTGAGCCAAGATTGGCGTAAGTTGTCCATTTTACATTCTATATTTTTCATTACTAACATGTGAACTAATATGTATATATTGCCATGTGAATATTAATATGTGAAAATTGCTAGTGGATGTCCAAGTCATTTGAGGCTGGCAACCTCAGCCAATAGAATGATGATTTCATGAACCACCACTGCAAGGGCTGGTGACTGCTTTATCGCTAGTTTCTTAAAGAGAACTGAAAGCATAAGTAGTCCCAATTTCCATATGGAGCAGGGAGGGTAAGGTGAAAGAAATGATGTACATTCTAATTATAATATCAACATTTTCAACCAGTGAAAATGTCTATGTAAACATATTCCCTTTAAAATTAATGAAAGGTTTCAAGCTTTTCAACCAGCGTAGATGTAAATGAAAACATATTCTATCTATATTGTGAACATTTTTCAACCAGTATAGATGTAACTGAAAACATATTCAATCTATATTGTGCACATTTTCCAACCAATGTAGATGTAAATGTAAACATATTCTATCTATACTATTAACCTTTTCATTTGAATGTAAAGTAAAAAAAAAAAGCTATTCAATTTAAATGTAAAGAAAGTTTTCTCTCGAGGGATTAAGTTTAATTCTCATCCAGGGTAAAGCCTGAGGTAGATGGGATGGTGGAATAAGAAGATGGGGACACATAAGTATGTGTCAGGAAACCCAATACTCAGAGGGTATTCGTTTCTATTCTTTTACCATACTAGTTGATGGTACCAGTTGAAGGTACTATCTCTGGAACAAGAATGATACAAGTGGTCTGCAGTCGAAGCTATATACCAACATCAGACGGGATTTAAAGACGAGGGACCAACTTTGTAGACACTCCCTGACACTTCTGGGAACGTGCTGCGCCTTACAACCTTGACCAGCGACGAGCGGGATGAACGACCCAGTCTACCAAGAACCAAACCATCAGAAGGAGCAGAACCGTTACTGACAACTAAGTAACACATAAGAGCTGCCAAGTGACCTCCTTTACAAACTACCAGTACATCACACAGTGATGATAACTTTTTATGATAAAGAATTATTCATTTATTTAAATCCTTGTTAAAATCAAAGTGATTATTAAATCTGTTATTTGTAAATATACAAAGTTAAGGTCGATTTAGTCATTTTAAATGTACTGCATGTTTGTCTCAGTCAATTTACTAATTACACTCTAAACAGAGCTATACCAGAATAATAAGAATTCCACTGAGTAAATCAGGGTGGGGATTGAGTGATTAATAATTGCTTAATTTTTCATAAAAGGTGGCGCATCATATATAAGTTAACAATTGCCCTGCCCAACGCAACATTGTTCTTGACTTCTGAAATATCTTATGCACAGTCCCTTCAGATAGAAGCATCATTATCCTCCATGTCGTAAATTTGGATAGGTATTTAAGATAGATTTGGTCCCATCTGAATAAAACAGGCAGAGTGGTAAATAAGTGAGACTTAAGGTATGAGAAATAGGTTTCACGAGTGAATAGTTTAAAAGTAGAATCTGTCTCTGGATTGAGAAGATACTCTAATCCAGCCCATCTTTACGACTGTAATTTGTTATCAGACAATTCTAATCTCCATACATTTAACATATTCGTTTAACTATGCACGCACACACACAGTTATGTGACAACAAAACACACAAACGTGAAACTACTGTAAATGGAGTATGGATATGGGCTGAGCTGACCAACACAAGTAATTAAGTTTTGTTAGGTTTATTATCATATAAACTTCTCACAACACCAAACATATATATATCAATAAAAAATCATAGGTTACAGAATTTGGAAAAAAAAACCCATAAGTGCATTTCCCTCTGTTGAGACAAGATCCCGCAAGAAAGTTAATAACCCCAAAGGCTCAAAGATTAGCGCTAGGGTATAGAAATAGACCATAACGTAAAGAACAGAGTTCCTAGTTAATCTATCCTGTAAGATTAATAGTATTAGAGAACACAAAAAAGAAGTGGGTACAATGATTATACAAATAAAATTATTCACTCCTCCTCATTCATACTCTGTCAATCTGTGGCCACATTCAATCTCGCTTACTTACTAGTTGTTTTACAACATCTTGAACATATCATCATGGTACATGTATCAAAATCCAGTGTTGTGTTGCGCCGAAGTGAGCCCCAGTTCCTCCACGAATAATTAATCCTCCTAATGGGGAACGCTTACTTTGGTGGTGATTATTAGATATGATAATGTCACGTCAGATAGTTCAGGTAGCAAAATAATTACCAAGATCTAGTGTTCCCAGTGGACAGCAGTTAGTACTTCCAACAGTTAAAGAAAATGTCTGGTGGGTAAATCTTTCTTGATAAATCCACTTGACAACACAAATGGTCAGTAGTCGGGACAGTGTTATGTTTTGATATTTCGCCACAGCGGGCTGAATATATTTGAATGTAAAATCTGGGTATCTTATATGTCCAGTTATACTTTAATTCTTATTGTCTATACGTTTGGACTCTCTCTCTCTCTCTCTCTCTCTCTCTGGATGAAGCAAGAGGACCGAACAGGTGAACCTCAAAGACCCGATGTTAAATAAGAATGTTACTGGTACTATTTGGCTTAGACCTAGACCGAGACCGCTGGCAGGCTGGTTTGTGATCAGTACTAGATTTAGGAGAAAACAAAACATTTAATCACAATATCAATATCCTATCCTGTCACGCGTAAGGTTAAGATCTCTTATCCACTCAATCATTTAATTAAATTAAAAGCCCACAGGTTTTAGCCTATCTTATCACGCTTCGCTTACCTGGGACGGATTGGGTTTAAGGCATGCCCTTTCCCCCCCCCCCCCCCCCCGGTAAAACTCTCAGTGCACGATATCAGTGTTAATTTAATTATGACTACTTTACAAATATCGCTGGTCATCACTAGCTATTTGTTTCGCCACATAATATTACACTAGTCACTTACACAATTACACGTAATGAATTAGAAATAAATTTATATTCCGTCAATAGTCAGTCGCCTAGTGTATTTATTAGTCAATTAAACATCTCTTTCTGGGTGATAGCGAGTGATTAAATTTACATTACAGCTGGAAAAATTAGCTATATGTTATTTACTACGCTAGTCAATTAACCTGCCATCAATGATACCTATACCTTGTAGCGGTATGGCAGCTTGCGTACCCTGACAATCCCCAGAGCTATGCCAGTGGGAGTTTTACTCCTGGTAGGTTCAACCAAGCTGGACTGGTCTGTGTGGGTAGGGGTCAGACAAAAGCTGGTACCCTGGTCCTCCAGGTTGGGGGTTTTAGCACAGGGCTGACACCCCTGTCTATGTAAAAAAAATAATGAAGTTACGGAAACAACATCAAATGAACAAACTTTGCTGCGGGATGGACATTCGGAGTCTGTGGCTCGTATGACTGTCAGTGGCGAAAGCCGAAAAAAAGCCACTGACATGAAAACGGATGTCCTGACCGCAAAACAGGATACAAGAATAGGATTTTGGAATGTCAGGACAATGTACGAGACAGGTAAACTAAGATAGGTCACGGCAGAAATGAGAAACTATAGGTTACACATCCTGAGGATAAGCGAGAGCAGATGGACAGGGGCAGGAAAAGTTAAAACAGCAACAGGAGAAACAGTACTTTACTCTGGAAGAGAGGATGGACAGCACAGTGAAGGCGTAGCCATTATTCTACAGAAAGGGATAGAAAGGACATTACTGGAATGGAAACCCATCAACAACAGACTGATACGATTGAGATTGAGAGGGAGATTCACCAACACTACAATAATACAATGCTACGCACCAACGAATGATAGCAATGAGGAGGTCAAGGATGAATTCTATCAACAACTGCAGAAAGAAATGGAGGACACACCTAGATATGATCTTGTTATAGTAATGGGAGACCTCAATGCGAAAGTTGGTACACACAATACATACAATGAAAGAACAATGGGGAAATGCGGCAGCGGAATAGCAAACGAAAATGGGGATAAGCTAATAAGTTTCTGTAGCATTAACAACCTGGTCATTGGAGGAACACTTTTCCCACATAAGGAAATTCACAAGTTAACATGGGAATCACCAAATGGTCGGGACAGAAACCAGATAGACCACATCATGGTTAACGGTAGATGGAGACATGCATTACAAGATGTGAAGGTAAGAAGAGGTGCAGATGTGGGAAGCGATCACCATTTAGTAGTAGCAAAACTGAAAGTGAAACTAAGAAGGGCTGGACAAACTGTAACTACACAGAAAAGGTTTGACATCAGCAAATTGAAGGACCCCCTTACCAGAAAAGCGTTTGCGGCCGACATTAAGAAACGATATCAATTTGCCAAAAGCCAGGAAAAGACATTGACTGATGATATAGACCAGAATTTTAACACCATTTCAACAATATATAAGGAAAGTAGCAAATCATGCTTAGGATTCCAGGAAAGGAAGAAGCAAGACTGGATAACACCAGAAACACTAAACACCATAAAGATGAGAAAGGAAATGAAAAGAAAGAAAACAGAAGCGAAGTCCCCCAGGTTAAAGCAACTATATAGCGAACAGTACAGTCAACTGGACAGGGAAGTTAAACGCCAAACCCGAGCCAACAAAAGGAATTTCCTAGACGATCTTGCAAAACAGGCAGAAGAGGCAGCACTGAGAAATGAACAAAGCACAGTATACAAAATAACTAAATTCATCAGCGGAAAACAAGGTGCAAACAATATTACATTAGTAAGAGATAAGCAAGGAAATCTCATCAAGACAGCAGAAGGACAGGAAACAAGATGGGCAGAGCACTTCAGAGAAAATCTGAACAAGGAAATACCAGAGACACAATTGAATGTTCCTGAGGCTGAAAACGATCTAGATGTAAATACAGACATTCCACGAAAAGAAGAAATCATCACAGCAATCAAAGGGTTAAAGAACGGTAAAGCTCCGGGCCATGATAACTTAAATGCAGAGCTATTTAAGACAGACCTGAGCTAGCAGCAGAACTATTAGAACCACTATTTGCACAAGTGTGGAAAACGGGGACAACACCATCAGAGTGGAACAAAGGAATAATTGTCAAATTGCCCAAGAAGGGAGATCTTTCAGACTGCAATAATTGGAGAGGAATCACTCTTCTCTCAGTTCCCAGCAAAATACTAGGCAGGATAATTATACAGAGAATTTCAAAGGCAGTAGAATACAAACTGAGGAAAGAACAAGCAGGATTTAGAAAGAACAGAAGATGTGTAGACCATATATTCACTCTCAGGAACATTATAGAGCAGTGCTCAGAATGGCAAAGACAGCTTTACATAAATTTTGTTGATTTTGAAAAGGCTTTTGACAGCATACATAGGGACAGTTTATGGAAAATACTGAGGGCTTATGGAATTCCAAGCTGCATAGTGTCAATCATAAAAAGCCTCTATGCCAACTTTACGTGTAGTGTTGGGCAGAGCAACCTAACCTTCGAGGTGAAGACAGGAGTACGACAGGGATGCCCCTTATCAACCACTCTATTTTTAACAGTCATAGACTGGGTGATGCGCCAGACAACAGAGGGCAGTCCAAGAGGAATAAGATGGACTACATTTTCAACATTGGAAGATCTGGAATATGCAGATGACATTGCACTGCTGGCACATTCACATCAACACATCCAGGAAAAAACGGATAGACTTAATAAATTTAGCCAGCAGGTGGGCTTGAACATCAATTTAAAGAAGTCTGAGGTCATGACGCTCATTGTGAGCAACCCTGAGCCCATATCAGTAAGGAATCAGCAACTGGTACAGACAGATACCTTCACATACCTAGGAAGCATAGTAACACCAGACGGTGGGGCAGGCAAAGACATCAACATCAGAATGAATAAGGCAAGAACAGCCTTCTTTAGCCTAAATAACATCTGGAAGTCCTCCCAATACAGCACAAGCACAAAATTAAGATTATACCAGAGTTGCGTGCTTTCTGTGCTTCTCTATGGTGCGGAATGCTGGAGAGTCACAGAAAAGGAAATGTCAAAATTGTCCTCTTTTCACACAACATGCCTAAGAAAAATCCACCGAATCTTTTGGCCGAATACCATCACCAACCAAGATCTGCTTACTCGTAGCAAGCAAGAGGACATGCATACCATCATAGCTGGCAGACGCTGGAGCTGGGTTGGTCATGTCCTCAGAAGAGACCCTGATGCCATCACAAGAACAGCTATGCTTTGGACCCCTGAAGGAAAGCGAAAGAGAGGCCGACCAAAAAAACAACTTGGCGGAGGACTGTGGAGGCTGAGATGCAAAGAATGAACCAGAGTTGGGGCACTGTACGAAGGATGGCCACCGACCGTGCAAAGTGGAATCAATTTGTTGTTGCCCTACAAGACGCCACTAGGCGTGATGGCCACTGACTGCTTTGACGGTCGGTGGTTAAGGATCGAAGAAGAAGAAGAAGAAGTCAATTAACACAGAAAAATCCCAGTGAATTACAATGAGGAACTTAACACATTAAATCACTTAAATGCTAATATATATTACCGCAAATCAGAAAAATGAAACCATCTCCACGAAATCTAAATAATCCACGTTGTACAATGGCTCTAGAATGTCGAGCTAGATATTTCAAAAAAATTATGAAGCGAATAGATAAACTGACTTTTGGAGATGAGCATTTATACGGAAAAGCTATTATTGTCTCTAAAGGATGCCAATTTTCGCACCTACGTCCTTGCCAGGGAAATCAAGAAGCTTCGTTCCCGAGATAAAGAATTCTACGGTCCCTCTGTTCGACGTTGCCAATCGACAACAAAGGCTTCTTGTATCAGCGATTGTCTCCCTGTATGTACAACATCACAAGATTTCCTTCCCCTTGTAGAGAACTTCAAATCTGTTACCTTCCACGTGTTTTGGGCACGTGCAATCTGCCAGTCATCGTAATACTGACTGCTCCGCTGGCGTGAGAACTTCTGTTAGACAAGCGTTCTACGCTCACCTGAATGAGTGACAGTTTCGAACGTACGTAAACAAACTCGCAAACTCGTGCAAGCAGAAAAAAATAGGCGTGGCTTCAAAGGTGAGTCTACAGTCAGTGACTTTCATCATCGAATTGCATGTTTTTGCGTCGCAAAGATTATAAACCTAAGATGGGAAAGCAAGGTGGACGGGACATTGCTGCACTATTTACATACATATGTGACACTCCTATCTCCAACTCTGCCAAGAGTAATCTTGTGCGAAGGTAGATACCTTTGAAGACCCATATTAGATACTCTTGAGTTGTGGCCACAGTTGGACCACTACTGCAAAGCAGGGGAGGCAAATCCGTGACAGGATGAATGAACGAACGAACGAATTAATTAATTAATTAATTAACGAATGAATTAACAAACGAATGAATGAATGAATTAACAAATGAAAGAACAAATGAATGAACGAATAGATGGATGAATGAAAGAATGGATGAATAAATGAATGAATTAATTAATCAATTAATTAAGTGATGGATGGTTGGTTGGGTGAATGAAAGGGTGATCGAATAAACGAATGGAAGAATGAATGAATCAATGAATGAATCAATGAATGAATGGATGAATGAATCAATGAATGAATCAATGAATGAATCAATGAATGAATCAATGAATGAATCGATGAAAGAATGGATGAAGGAATCAATGAATGAATCAATGAATGAATCAATGAAAGAATGGATGAATGAATCAATGAATGAATCAATGAATGAATCAATGAATGAATCAATGAATGAATGAACGAATGAATGGATGAATGAATCAATGAATGAATCAATGAATGAATCAATGAATGAATCAATGAACGAATCAATGAATGAATGGATGGATGAATGAATGAATGAATGAATGAATCAATGAATGAATCAATGAATGAATGAACGAATGAATGAATGAATGAATGGATGAATGAATCAATGAATGAATCAATGAATGAATCAATGAATGAATGGATGAATGAATCAATGAATGAATCAATGAATGAATCAATGAATTAATCAATGAATTAATCAATGAAAGAATGGATGAATGAATCAATGAATGAATCAATGAATGAATCAATGAATGAATCAATGAATGAATCAATGGATGAACTGATGGATGAACGAATAAATGAAAGAATGAAGGGATGAATGAATAGATGAACGAATGGATGGATAAATGAATGAATGAACTATCAAAATGACTCCAACACAGTTTGTATCCCACACCCCCCGTGTAGTTTCTTGTGGTCTCTGAAAAGACAACGAAAGAATAGCACAACTGTATCCTAAAGCATGTCGTAGAAGGCGGCTTATATAAGGTTGCGCATGGAGCTGGCAATCTCATGTAAAACAAATTGTCAAAGAAACTACTGTAGTAAGAGTATGTGAATGTTTGGTGCAGGTTCCCTGTAAGGGGACCAACTACTGTGGTGGCACCATGCTCCATAATGAACGCAACAGGAAGAAGTGATGTATCCCACCAACTTTGGGGAGGTTACTTAGTTTTTTCTTTCCTTCCATCTGTCGAGTTATAAAATCATATTACTTCAAGTTTTAAGACTATTTCAGTACCTCTTCGGCTGGGGGATTTTTTTTTTAATTTAAAAAAAAAAATAGAGTTTTGCCTTCTTTTAACTAGGCGCATCACGTTCAGCCTAGATACACGGTTCGTCGGTTATATTAGAGGGTTGTTGAGGATTGTTACATGTTTTGCAAGCATTTACGTTTGAGCTCGATCCAAATGATTGCACCATGGAACACCTCAGCTAAATATGTATTAATGACATAGATCGCGGATATCTATGAATGACGCGTTATACATGGTAACGTCATTCGACTTGTGGGCTTTGTCCCTAACGGGAGTGTTTATGGAATGTGTGGTATAACCACTGGAATATGTGGCATGGCCACTGGAATATGTATAGAATCAATGTGTGGTATAACCACTGGAATATGTGGCATGGCCACTGGAATATGTATAGAATCAATGTGTGGTATAACCACTGGAATATGTGGCACGGCCACTGGAATATGTGTTTAAAGGTATGGTATACCTATACAAGTCGGCGTCTGTGGCCTAATGGATATGAACGCAGTTTCATAATCCAGATATACCAGGTTCGAACCCTGCTGCAGGCGGTTTGGTAGCAGATCGCTTTGTGTGGATTTTTAACAATGGTATTAGCGCCGTACCGTTCAGAAAGCAATGGCAAACTACTGAATGAAAAAAAAATTGCCTAGAAAAATCACAAACAGCCAATAAAAGCTGGGGTTGATTGCCACGTCCTGTAAAGGATAAGCAACTAACTATACCTATACAAAGTGTGATAGCGTGTAGCTAAAGAATATATTTAAAGTATACGTGAAGTATAAGGATTTTTTGAGTCTAGATTGTAAGACGGCAATATTAGCCGCAGTGATTGATATTATGGATAACGTAAGTCGTGATGATTCTAAACGCAGTTCGTATATGTAGGCTTGACTTAGCCTGGCTTGGAGTGCCAAAGGAGAATTAAAATATTAGTGTCGAATGGAACTAGCAGCAATATTTAATTACGCTTTTAATGCAAGAATTATGCCAGTAGTATTGGCTGAACAGAACTGACCGTTAATCAGAATTATAAGTTGCCGCATATGCAACGTCGCAAATGTGAACTCTTAGCGAGAATGTACACTGTGCTGTTTTGTTATGAACTTTGTTAAAGTATCGTTTTGTGATTTGGGACCAGAAGACGCAGCAATAGAGACCGCAGTCAGCGACTCATAGCTTGACTGCCTGCGTCAGGACCAGCGAACCAGAGCTGGTCAAGACCGTGCTCCACCTCCACGTGGTGGTCCTGGAAACAGTCTGCAGCAGTGCAGTCTGGCTGAGCGAGCACGGATCGCAATGGGAAGGCAAACCCGGTCCTAAAAAATGCCGTGCAGAAGTCGGATGTGTCGACCGAAAGGTGCAGATATCACAGCTACGGCGTAAACAGACACAACGCAACCACCGTCCTTTTCAGGGCGAACGAAGAAGAAGAATCCGAATTAAATCTTATGGTCGTCAAACTGATCTGATTCATTAACATATTCAAAGTTCAAGTTCTGACTTTTTATGGGTACTAATGACCAGTGACCTTCAGAAGGCATACACACGCTGACTCACACTGATAATATAAAATGAAAGGATATAAACAATGGTCAGTCAAATATATAAACTTTAATTGAAGCAAGTTGAAGCACTAAAGTATCCAAGTATGGTTGTAATCAAAAGATCGATACCGAGTGGAATGAAGAACTGAAGTCTAATAATTATCGAAGCATAATACAATAGCAACCCACTCCAATAGAGCAACGTCCCTTAACATCTAGTATCAGAAGGTATATGAGTTCTAACAGGGGTATATCCAAATATAAAAGATATTGTGGTTTGAATTTAGTACCGTATATAAAAAAGGATGAAAAAAGGACAAAAAAGAAAGAGTGAAAAGGAAGAAAAAAACAATGAAAAAAAAAGAGAGAGAGAGAAAAGAAAACGAAAAAACATACAATTAAAAAAAAAGAAATAAATAAAAAAGAAAGGATTATTATACAGACTGCGAAAGAAATCTGTGTTGAAACGAGAAAATTAAAACTAAATTTGCGCCAAAGAATATAACGAGAAATATCTAAAGTTGCTTCTATTTTTACCGCGTATTGCTGGGAAAAAAACGTACACTTGAACAAGTAAGGGTTTGCCGTTGTTACTGCTTCACTCTTTAATATTTTCTTGAAGTAGCCAAAACTCTAAAACTTGTAGGCGCTCGTCCTTTTGAATTTGAGATGCGTGTTTACCACAACCTCATCATGGAAATATTGATCGTACATGGATGGGTGGAATTCGCGGCATTATTCCCTTTGCAACCAATAATATTCCTTCTCATGCATAATACTGCTATCCTTATACCTGTCCGTTTGTACTCCAAGCTCAGACAGTCACTTTTCCTAAAGGAATATTTATTATTAGAGAGTCTTTTACGTGCGAATCCAGAAACCTGATTTATGCTATCATCTGCAAGAGATGTGGCATGACCTATATTGGTGAAACTGGTAGGCGTTTGGCAGACAGGTTTCGTGAGCACTTGAATGACATCTATCATGACAAACATTTACCGGTGGCCCTTCATTTCAATAGACCGGACCATTCAGGTAATTCCGATATACATGTCACTGCCCTGCGTTCATGTGCCGGTAATGACAAGACTCGCTTTTCGTTGGAGAACCGCCTTATTTTTAAAATGGGCGTTCTAGCTCCCGGCGGTTTAAATATACAACATCATTTTGCATAAATTCTGGTAGCTTTTCTCTTTTTCATTCTTTATTCGTTGTCTTTATGATCTATCTTTTTGTGTTTTTGCTTTGGTTCGTTTCGTATCTTTTTATATCTCTTGTTTTGTCGCTATCGCACGTCACTTCCTTGCGTATCCTGTGACAAGAGACTACCGCTTTCTTCCACGGATTATTTGCATCGAGCTAAGCTAACTTTAACTAGTTCCACAGTTTTGTTTATTCTTCTTTTTTTCGTTTCGTTGGATTATTTACTTTCTTGTTTCAGTATTTCTTTTCTTTTAGATTTTACGATCGCCCATTTGTTGTTTGTTTCTCATCATCGTATAGTTTTGTAGTACCTATATGTAATTTTTGTCTTTGTCACCTGTTTGTGGCTGACGAAGGGTAAAACCCGAAACGTCCCTTGTCTCATGTGAACTGTTATTAGTAAAACTGATTAAATACCGTTTTATTAGTTTATAAACTTATAGATTTTCCTAATGTTGCCTTGTCAAACATTAACTATTCATTTCTTGCTTAGTCTAAAAATAGAGCCTAAGTATTTCTTGCCCACTTCAATCCTTCCATTTTGCGCAAGCACACATTTATGTAAGTCTTTTGATATTACTGTGAATTTTTCCACGCCTATATTCATGCGCTGTTATAGTTCTTCATAATTCAAAATGACGTCGCTAATACGGTGACAATAATTTGTTCGTATGTCTGCATGATATCAATGACATTTTCTCTGTTTTTGCCACAAACACATTATTTAGAGTGGCAAGGCCTACCAAGTTTTCATCCCGAGATGGTCATTTCCGGTAGACATACTGTGTAGAATTGATAAATAGTACTAGAGTCAGGAAGTTATGGAGAAACATGATCGCCTGTACCACCAGGCATGGTAATGATAATAATAATAATAGCACCTTCAGTCATAACTGACAATGGGAATGCGGCGCCCCTGAGGTGACAGCCCTCAGCTGCTTATTTCCTTGGTGCTCTTTTCGACATTTTCTCCTCTCTTCTGCTTGCCGTGGGAGCTTCTTTTAACCCAGTCTGAGGTGACGCCGTAGATAGCATCGCCACTTGGTGCTATCGGCAGCTTCTTCCTCCCAGGTTGCTGGATTTATGTCCAGTACCCCCATGTCTCTCTTGCACACATCTTTGAACCTCAGCTGCTGTCGCCCAACTGTTCTTTAGCCATCAGCCAGTTGCCCGTCAAATCGTACAATGCTAGGACCTCAATTTTTTGTTTTATGTGAAGTTAACTTTCTGTAGGGGGTCAGAATAGCTAAGAGGTATCGCGTCCGCCTCGAATTCTAAAAGGTACCGGGTTCGATTCCCAGTAGAGGGAATATAATGTATGGAAATATTTTTTTTCTCAGAACCAGTGGTCCTAATGATGTCATACTCCTCCCTGCTCTCCTGGGTAGTGAGATCGAATGCCCAGCTTTCTCGAATAAAGGCGAAAAAATAGGAGGTCCCGTGTGCAAGTTGTGCACGGTAAAAATCCCACGGCAGTTGGAAATCGTAAAGAGTAGGCCATACAAAAAAAAAATTAGAAACCTACCCACTACAAAAAATATTGATAGAATGTGTGATTTCTATATATGCAAAGTGGGATTCTCGCCGGTACTACGGAATTTGTGCACTGTGTGAGATCCCCATTGTGTGTGTCACGTATTGTCTCCCCTTTTCTCTGCATTAGTTGTCCAACAGTGGCCAAACCTAGAGTATCTGAGGGTCTTCCAAGGTGTCTACCTTCGCACAAGATTACTCTTGGCAGAGTTGTAGATAGAAGGATAGTGATGCTTCTACCTCGATGCAGTGTTCACAAGATATTTAAGACGTCAAGAACAATGCTGAATGGATCTGAGAACTAACTTTTTTTATCTGACTTGCCACTTTTGTGATTTTGTATATTGTATATTGTACGATTTAGCTCGTTCAAGCCCCAGCTGATGTAATTCAGCGAAATCCCTCTTATTATTATTATATTTGTTCTTAATGGCTCTTCAAGTATATATATATATATATATATATATATATATATATATATATATATATATATATATATATATATATATATATATATATATACACACACATATACGTGTGCACTTCTTCTTCTTCTTCTTCTTCCGTCCTTAGCCAACGACCGGCAAAGCAGTCAGTGGTCATTACGCCTAGTGGCGTCTTAAGGGCAACAGCGAATAGATTTTCTTTGCCGTGTAATAGTTAATTCAACTATGATTTTTTCAACATCAATATATACGAATTTAATGATCAATTACTTTGAAACAAATGTAAATAAACATGACTGGTGATTATGACAAAATACGTTTAGTCATTGAAACTGGGTTTTAGGACTGGAATACAGTTCTATGCTTTTGGCCTGTTAAAAATGGGACTTGCCAAAATGTTAAAGTGCCGATGCTGCTTTTTCGTAAATCCGTCTCTGTGGTGATCAGTCTGTCAAGATCAGTTCAGGAAGTAACAGCTCCTGGTCAAGGCATGAATCTTCAGGTGTCGATCTCAAGCTTCAAACCACAGTCTAGTAGTACAGAAAATGATCTCTCCAGATCGTACTGCAAATAGTCGGGTCGCCTCGTACAGTTACCACAAACTTGAGAGGGAATAAAAGAACAAATTCCACTGCTAAATATTTGTTTACCTGATGTTAATCAGGCGCCTTTTCCCGCTGTCCGTTAGCCGTTTGTTTTCTCAGAATTTCTACTCTCCCTGAGCATATATCATATCACTCAGGGCATGTGATGAAAAATCACCCGTTTGTCCGTTTAATTTAAGGAAAAATTTGTGACGACAGCGGCAGTGGCTTGTGCCTGAATGAACATATTAAGTTTACATACATTCACAAACTGATAATATACAACTATGCGCAGGTTAATGTAATCATCACTCACTCCCTGCTCCACAGATGAGTCTGGGGTTACCTCTACTTTTGGTTCTTCCGTGAGAACTAGCATGAAGCAATCATCAGTGCTTGCTGTGGTGGTTCATGAATGTATCTTTTTCACATGTTGACGTTGCCAGCCTAGTATGAATCTTTACCACCACTAACATGTCAAATTCACAGCATAAAATGTATGTTTACAACTTAACACCACTACGGATGATATATTTCTTGCTCAGTAGAATAGTCTTGGCAACTTAACACAGATGCCTCGAACATACGTCTGAGGTTTAATTTCTATTTCAGAATCCCTCTGTGACTTGTGAGTGGTCCTGTAGAATTCCGGATTCCGTATTAATATTGGCGAGTTTGGTACTGATGTACAGAAAGGCTCTTAATACTTATTGTCCGGTCTTATAAATTCAGAATCCAACTCTATTCTTTTCTGTAGCTAGGTCAGAGCTGTCTACGTTGACGATTTCTGGAATGCAGTGCCATATGTCAAACTTTTTCTACGTTATATCGTAGGTTCCCCGCCCACGCTTCTACCTGGCGTTTTCTGACATACTCCCAATCAACGCGAATGTTTATTGGCGTCTCAAATGCCAGCTATTACATTTAAAAGTTCATCTTACGAAAACTTTTCCTCATGTAGTATTCTGTATAACTCAGTCATCCTCCGTATATGGAATTTCTACATCCGACTATTCTTGGTAATGTTTACATTACAACTTACATTTATCCTGATCATAACATGTTTGTCCGGAAGTTTCCTTACATCATTCGTGTCTGTACCTGCCACCAGCTCGCAAATTGATCGGCACTCCTTGTGTAAACACATACGGGGCCACTCCACGAAAATGACTTCGCTAGCCAAGCTGGGCTGATGGGTGTCAGCTCTCAGATAAACAAACACGACACGAAATTAATGGAAAGAGTGTAAACATTGACACGAAAATACCAATTACCTGTCGGAAGGTAAGGAATTAGAATGTGCCAACAATTGATTAATGCACATAATTCAGTACGCACAACAAATGTAGTTCAATACTGCCGGAGAGGCGAAGAGTGCGCACAAATTATGTCACAGTGTGATCTAAGGGAGGAGATCGGGGCACTGATGGAGTTATCCGTGTGCAATGAAGATAGTCCTTAAAACCAAACCACTTTGAGTAAAGTATCATTTAGTTTGAATTTTCCACTGTTTTTTTGAGCAGATTACAGGAAGCAGATTGTAAGGTGGAGATAACAGTTACATATAATCTGAACTTATTCCAAATTGTCTTAAACCTGAAAACAGGCATGATTTTATCAAGGTAGATCCTTAGACAGCTCGGTGTCTTAAAAGTAGGCCTTCCCCGCTGCTGAGTTGCATGCAGAGGTGGATCTACCATTAAGCTAATGAAGCTTGAGTTTCAGGACTTCCAAGTCCGTGTTCTCTAAAATACTTTTCTGTCCCATCCCTCAACAATTTTTTTTTAATATAAAAGAGAGCCCTCAAGTTCAAGCATCAGCGGCCTCAAAATGTAGGTCCACCACTGGTTGCCTGCTCTGGTGTAGACAAATCTTACAAGAAAGATTTATAACGTTCGAATAGCCGACCCAGTCTGCTCACTAAATTCAACCGACTTTCCAGGACGATGTCACGGTAAAATTTAAGAAAAAGAAAAAAGAAAGGATCACAATTTTTATTGTTCCTCCTGTCTGGACACTAACCTTCACATCAGAAACAATTTCCGGTCAGACATTGACAGGTCAAGCACTGGTCTCACACTCAATCGCTTCTTACTTCATTAACTTAATTCTTAAGAGATCCCAGTAAAACGGGTGGCTCCTGGTACAGAAACTCCAGAAATTTCATGCTCGGACCGCGAGCATTAATTACCATCACGGTCTTCTAATACCTAATTCTCCCCGTGTAGTACCCCGGGGGGGGGGGGGTGTGTCTCTGGTGAGATAAGGAAAGAACATGACCACTGCTCGTCAGGCATGTCGTACAAGGCGACTAATAAGAAGTTGTGTATGATGCTGGTAACCTTATCGTGTCAAACAAATCCCTACTGAAGCCACCATTGCAGGATCATGTGAATGCTTGGTGTAGCCTTCATGTAAAGGGACCGGCTGCACTTGTGTCACAAAGCTCCTTAGTGAGCCACAATGAAAATTATGATAATGATAAATATCTAAATCGGACCCACTTTTAGGTTGAACAGTCTGTCAGGAGCGAATTTCCAAGTATAACTACCTATTATCTAAGCACGACGACCCTCTTGCGTGAAGGTGTATGGAAATAATCACGTGCCTCTTATGAGAATTTAGTTTTATCAGTGTACCCCTCTCGGGTAGAGATAATTTGAGGGTAGTTTTAATAATACCATTTCATCTTCACTAGCTCATACTGGTATTATTAATTAATGTATAGATAATAAAAGCAATACTATATACAATAGAACTTCGATTATCCGTCAGGGTACGGGACCGAGACCATGACGGATAATCGAATAGACGGATGATAGAATATGTGTATTAAAAACATTATAGACTAATAACAAACAATAGACCGGGTCTTTTAACTTGTTTATTTTATTACATTATTTATAACCTAAATATATAACATAATACATAACATAATACATAACATAAAGAAATTAAATGAAATAAAATGAAAGAAGATAAAAGGAAACAACATTTTACACATTCAAAAGTGTTCTAACGTCATTAAACAAATTTAAAAGAAAATAGCGTTATATAATTATTTTTTTTTTCTAACAAAAAGTCAGTCAATTTCTTTTGTCTCATTGCCCCTCGAGTCCTTTGGGTGGCAATGTTACGAATTTTACGTAAAAGTAACACTTGAGTAGCATCTGCTTCTTCTTGTACCTCGGTACCAGTCAATACACATTGACAACAACATTTCAGCTTCACGCTGGATAATTATGTTTGTTGTTCCATCAGCAACTGCCCTTTCTCTTCTTCTTCACGTTCAGAATGATCCGAAATTGTCATCATTCTTTGCACAATTTCATCGTCGTCAAAAATTTCCGACCCGATATCCATTTTGTCCATATCCAGCCAATCATTTATTTCCTCCGTCGAAATGTTTTCAAAACGAGGAACATTCGAACATAACTGAAAGATTTCAGTCGCTTTTGGAATGGTTTCTAGATCCGTTGAATCTATTTCTGGCCACAACTTATTTCAGCTTTGAACCAGAACATCATTCCAGGCATCAGTGACATTGAGAATTGCGTCTTTTATGGTGTAGCTTTTCCAAAACTCCTTTATGTCTAATCAGTGGCGGCTTTCTTTAATGAGCTGTAGAGCTGCAGCACTCCCAAAGAAAAGGACTGCATACTGCTGTCTCTACTACATTATAATACATGATACGGACAGACCAAAAAATTGAGGTTACACCGGAGGGGTTAAATAAAAATAAAAAAATTATCTAACACCGTATGTGCTGCGAACGATTTCAGCTCAAGTGACCTTGACCTCTTATAAGCGAATGCTTGTCATACACACAGCTAGAGACGAATTACGATTGGTTTGAATTTTTTATCATGAGCTGCAACGGATCGCAGCTCGTGTAAATTATCTCTAATTAAAGGGAAGTTACAATGAACATTTTAAACACGAGAAATAGTGCATACAAGTCTGTGTAACCGATTTGAGACTCGGGAAGCTGCTACGACTGCCAATGATTACTCCTAGTTGCTGTAAACTTTTAAAATAACTTTTCAGAACTTCTTGACAGATTTTAGATGAGATAAGACACTAATCATTTGTGTCTGGGTTGATATTTCACATGGTGGTCACAATTTGTGAGTATTATTTATAGTATTTGAAATGAATGAACAGTGCAGCACCCCCAATGACAACCCCCTGGAACCGCCACTGTGTCTAATTCATTTTCTGTTAAAACAAGTTTTTGAATAAATATTTTGCAATACCAACGTTTCATACTTTCACTCACATCCTGATCCACCTGTTGAGTGAGAGATGTCGTGTTTGCTGGCAGATAGTAGCATAATATATTGCCATCATCGCTTTTTCAATCACATATGGGATAGGTAAGCGCATTATCCATCAGTTGTATTGGTACAAATATTTTATGAAATCAATCATGAAATATATCTTGGTTCATCCATGCGTTCTTTTGTGAATAAATATTTAGCTGGCAAAGTTTACAAATTAATATTTTGTAATGATCTAGGCTTTTCGGCTTTCCCACAACAGGCAAAGGTAATTTATGACCACCACTATAGTATTAGCGAAACAACGGCGGATGGATCTATTTGTTGTTGCCCTTAAGACGCCACAAGGCGTGATGGCCTCTGACTGCTTGGTCGGTCTTTGGCTAAGGACGGAAGAAGAAGAGAAAGACTAGTATTAGCACATATCATTATAGTGATGCGATCTTTGTGCATCTTATATCCCGGTGCCATATGTTCACTCATTGAGGCTAGTGTCCTTTGAGGTAACACCTTCCAATAAAGGTCAGTCTGATTGCAGTTATAGATTTAATCTTCATTCAACCTACGATCAGCTATTTCCTTTCGTAGTTTTTCACGATAAACAGAAATTGCTGCGCTATCTGCACTTAGCTTCTCACCTTCGATGGACAACTGTTGAATACCGTGGCAAAATTTGAATTTGTCCAACCATCCCATGCTGACCTTGAATGAAGGATCTCCGCCTAATTTTCTATATTTTTTCTTCTTCTTCGTTCGTCCTGAAAAGGACGTTGGTTGCGTTGTGTCCGTTTACAGCGAAGCTGCGATATTTGCACCTTTCGGTCGACACATCCGACTTCAGCACGGCATTTTTGGGACCGGGTTAGCCTTCCCTCTTCGATCCCTACTCACTCAGCCAGACTGCAGTGATGCAGCCTGTTTCCAGGACCACCACTTGGAGGTGGAGTAGGGTCTTGGTCAGCTCTGGTTCGCTGACCCTGACGCAAGCAGTCTAGCTATGGGTCGCTAACTGCATTTCTCACTGTTGACGCGTCTTAGGTCCCATTTTCTATTTATTTCAATGGCTGTTTCTATTATTATAGGTCCTGACAATGGAATTCCTTGGCTACGTTTTTGAACCACTGATACACTGTAGTATCCAATTGTTCATTTTTAGCAAGCTTCATTGTTTTACGACTTTTAACATTACCATCAGTGGTTACCATTTTTACACGCTTTTATTTAACTTCACTTGTATGTCACTTTCATGTCACTTTCATGTCACTTTCAAATCTTGCAATCTGTTTTTCAATCACTTCGAGATTAGCAATAGCTCTGAAACTTGGCATAGTTGTGTATTCCCGATGACAATACAATAATACGTCAATTATTTAATAATTTAATATTGTAATTATGATATTATGAGTAATTAAAGTTTTTCGCAAAGAAATGTAAACAAATCAGGAGCCATAATCAAGTTAATTAAAAATTCAAGAGTGCGTGGTGTGCTTTATTTTTTTCTATGCGTAAAACAGGGCAGTACTCAAACATGTGTCTAGCTAAATCAAGGGAAACAATCCAAATTATAAAATTATGAATTAAAGGAAAGTCGAGTTCGATCTATAGATGGCCTTCAAATTGATTGCACCAAATTAACAGGCACAAAGCCATGTAATATTGACGCTCTAAAAGAAATGGTTCGCTTAAGAAATTTTAGACCAGATTTACAATAAGTAAAAATATTGTTTATGTTTTAGTATGTCATAATTTTTCTAACACTAAAAAGAAGAAAAAATATAAAATATAAACAAAAATATTTTAAACCCACGCTTTTAATGCACTAAAAACCCAAAAAGAATTTTTCAAGGAGTTTATAGCTTGCAGTCAAAAAATGTAACATCAAATTGACAAAACGACATTGGTAGTACAGTCACTTGGTGACAACACTTATAAGTGTTCCGGTGTTTTAATTCGGGAAAATGCCACATACTGTTGGCCCTGTGAGAAGCACTCTCAAGTCGGCGCGAGCCTCGTGAAGCGTTTGATCTTGTGCTTTATTAATAGTCATTGAAAAAACAGACTTTTATAGGGAAACTTCTAGTCTCTTAAAATTAAACGGCATGTCGGAGGGAATCATAGGGATTCTTGGAATGCAGACTTTCTCCCCGCTACCACAACCTGTCAGGATTGTGGCCTAAACTATGTGGTTCTTCAAAGATGTAATTTGGAGTCCAGTGCCATTACACAGTTTGGGCGGGCTAAGATTGCGGATTAAAATGATTGGTACACCAACAAACGTAGTTCATGAGACGGTAACCCTGAAGGATTTAAAGAGTTTAAAATCTCGACTTGGTAATGTATGGAGCCTTGTTCGTCCAAGGCGGTATCAACGGACTTGTATGTACGGGAAGGAGAATCAAATTGATCTAATATCAGATTAATTATATTAGTTGCGGTATCATTTTTAGATGCCACAATAGCGCGCTCCTTAAACCATGATGGAGATTTACTTCGTAAATTTATTATATCTGGATAAACATAATTCATCAACGCTTGGAAATCGTGAAAAACTCTACATAGCTTAGTTATATTCAAATTGATTTTCCCTCCCTGTACAGGCAAGTCTCCGTTTCCTACTTTCAACA